>LJJS01001546.1:0-57245 GCA_001447215.1 Diaporthe aspalathi
TTATAAAAAATTATATATTAATAAATATAAACTTAATATAATTAAAAAGCAAACGCTTGTTTAATATATTCTTAATTAAAATATATATAGATTTTCTTTATAACTTTCTAAAGTGAAAAATATAGCAAACCTTTTGCTGGCGTTATAAGATGCTAAGCTAGTAAATAAGGACTAAACTTAACACTTTATAAATATATAACTTAGCTTAAAAACCAGGTTTAATCGTTTTTACAACTATTAAAAGGTTTTTTGCAAAGATTCAAAGGTAATTGGAAACTAATTTAGGCTTTTTAAAATATAATAGCCAAATACCAAATTATTAACAACAACTTTTATAACTGCAATAACATTAGCTTTATAATAAGTATAATTATCGCATTAATAGTTATTATATGTGCTAATAAATGTAAAAAAGCTAAATTTGTTTAACTTAGCAACTGGAAATAAGCAATTACTTTTTAATATATTAATTTAAACAGCTAATATATCCCGCCATTTGTTATTATTTAAAGCGCTTACTATCTTGCAAGCTAAATTATAAAGTTAAGTTTTTTTCTCTTTTAGGTAATTATACTTATTTTAAATAAATAAATAAATAATAAACCTAGCTTTAAATAGATTTAACATTTTAATAAGTATATAAAATTTTTTAAAAAAGCAAATTATTAAATGTTAATATTTAATAGCTATAAAAGCTATATATTTATTAAATTTAACTATTATTACAAAAATAATAAAATTATTTCTATTAGTATACCTTTGCACTTTTTTTATTTAGTTTAGCTACTAAATATTATGTTATTTCGGCTTTTAAAACATATATATTGTAAAAAAATTAGCAACTTTATTTAAGCTTTTATTAACTATATTATTAAAAGCAAATTCTTTATTATATTTAAAACAGCTTTTAATAAGACTTTTATAAAGGATAATATTAAGGCTGTATTTAGGGGAGCTGGAATAATGTTTAAGATTTGAATTTTGTTATTTTTAAGCTTAATATTTGCATTAGAACTCTAGTAGCATTCGTTTTTATTTCTCCCAAGCAATAAGAGTCTTAAACATCCTCTAATGCGCAACAAACTGTCAAGCAATTGACTTATATTAAAAGCAGGATCTCCGCCTACCAAAGTAGCTCTTTTACATTAATTATAACAGCTGTTAATTAAATAGCAAAAGGTGTACAAGTAATAATAAATAAGCTTATCCTTTTAAAAGATTGGGTTTATACCTTTAAAAAAGCTAATATAGCACTTGCTAAATGCTAAAAGGCTAAAAGAACTTAAGTATAGCTTGAAGGGGCACTTAGTATTGAGAAATTTTAGGCAATAATTGATAAAAAAGAAAAAGGGAAGCGGCTAGCTGCTGAAATAGCCGGTAGTGCAAAGGAGGCGGTTTGCAGCGGATTAAGCAAACGACGCTATGAGAACTGCGGCAAAATTAAGCGTAATGTAAAAACGTGTGAGAAAAAGGGAAAAGGGTTTAATAAATCAGATTTCAATTATATTATAGCAGATTTAGCATAATTAGCACTAATTAGTGCTAATATATATATGTTAGTAGTTTGCGGCGGATTATAATTTTAAAAGTAAAGTTAGCATTAATTAATATAAAATGCGTATTTTTTATTAAAAGTCAGGCTGTTTAAACCAGCACTATAACTACGCTAACCACTTAAAATTAATAGAATTAATTAAAAATAAGTAATTTAAACTAATTAGCATTAATTAGTGCTAGCTTTAATTAATTTATTAGCTTTAGGGAGGTGCTGGGGTTAGCTAAAGTTGGCAAGTATTAAAAAATTGATCCACTTCCTGATATGATCCACTTCCTGATAAACCACGTTATATATTATAAATTAACTTATTAAAGTCTGCTACTTTTAACTTTTAAACTGTTAGTTCCGTAACCTCTAGCATAAATGAAGTGGACAATCGCTTTACGCGCATCCCAGCGTAGCTTGGATACCTAGGTACTGATGGGTGCGCTAGGGGTCAAAGAGAGACAGCAATTAGGAACTCGTGGAACATTTGGGTGTTCCAGAACTTCTGAAATGGCCCGCTAGACGCACACGAAGAAAACGAATGGTTAATTAGGTATTAAACAGGACGTTGCCTGCGGAATACGCCTCCCGAGAGTATCCAAGCTACGCCCAAAGCCTCAGCCATAAATTTCCAACTCAGAAATGTCTGCCTCTCTTTCAGGGCCTTGAGCTAGGGCTGACTTTGATGCTGGAAAGGATTGGCGCATCCGAGTCTTGGGTATAACCAAGATTGTAGCGCGAGCTCTAGCTATAGACGCTGTAGGCACTCTCTGTCGGGATTCAATGTTAAGGTCCTTGTGAGAGTGCTAGAAATGGCTGACGAAGATGCACTCGGTCTGTGTGACAGAGCCTTCATAGTCAGGAAGCAGAATGTAGTTATTCTAAATGATCCCTCCTCAACCTGGTCATCGTCCTCTGTGAAAAGAAAGCCTCTCTCCGTTGGAAGAACCAGAACATGAGGTGAAGATTTTGGACGGATTTGTTTAGGAAGTCAACTAGATCGGTATAGTGTTGTAAAGAGCTCCCTGCGGTCGTACCCGTGAGCGTGCGCAGGTCAGCTAGAGTTGCGTGCCAGGCCTCCAAGCTTCGGCGTACAAGCGACCTCCATGCCACACAAGCTGAAGAACCTTCGGAAGAGGTCTCTTCAGACGATATCATGGTAGCTGCGACTCGTCGTGAATTAAGTGGCAAGAGGATGTCAGGCTGAATGCTGAATCAAAGAGAGCACTGTTGCCGGCCAAACGGAAAGCCTTAACGTTTATAGATTTATTAAAATTTAAAAAATTTAAAGCTAAATATTAATATTTGCTTTTAAAAAAATAAAAATAATTAAAAATATTAAAAAAATAATAATAATTTTTTTATATTTAAATTAATTATTTTAAATATAAAAAAAATTAATTTTAAATTTTAAATTTTAATATTATTAATTTATTAATATAAATTAATTTATATATTTAAAAGTTTAAAATTTATTAAATTAAAATTTAGAAAACAAAAAAGTTACGATCAATTTAAGAAAGTACATAAATACGAACATCGACACCTCAGGGATTCGAACCCTGGCTCCCGAGGGAAATAGCTTAGCAGGCTATCGCGTTAACCACTCCGCCAAAGTGCCCTTTTCCGTACTTCATTTAATCTAGCCTGATTCACTTCAGATATAATTTCTTGGAGGGCTGCTTAGTACAGGCTGCCTTGGCCCTCGGCATTCTAGAATCGATACGTCACTGGCCTCGCTGGTACAACTCCTTTCTGACTACCCAGGTGTTGAAAAGGTCGTACTCCCACCCTTTGCAAGGCCTCGCACGTAGACTTACACATGACACCTGCTGGTACTTCACAACATCGCGTTTTGTTTTGTATACAACACATCTTGGTTGTATTGCCGTCATCTGCTTGGTTCAAGCACGATCTGCTTTCCAAGTCCGGTGGATTGTACTGAGAATCAACAATCTACGACGCGCCCAAGCCGTAAAGAAAGGATTTACTTGAGTGATCATGTCTGAACATACTTCGTTTATGTCTGTAGGTGTGGATATACAGTAGGTCCAGGACAGCAAACACCAGCGGGCTACCATCACCTGGAGGCCCACACATCACGCTCTTCATGCCCCTGATTAACCAAGTTCCATCATAATCTTAAGCTATGCCCAGGTGGTATATAATGTGGTCATCCAGACTCCCAGCCATGCCCCGGCCTCCTTCCCAAACAGGACTACTTGAACCAAGAAGCACAGCCAAACGCCCATCGCAATGCTTGAGAAACGCCACCAATGCTGTGTCATTACACTTTTGCGCGAGACGCCGAGTTCGCTGTCGTGTTAATCACACCCTCAATCTAGGAGAACTTCTCCTTGAGCTCCTCATCGTCCACCGTGCTGACGAATGCGTGCCTGAGGAAGTGAAGCCAAGTCTTGTTGGGTTTCTTACCCTTCTTCTTCTTCTTCTTGCCTTTCTTCTTCTTCTTTTCAGTTTCGACATCGCCGTCCCTCTCGCTTTCTCCTGCGGCTCCTTCATCGTCCGGTTCGGACACATCGAGCTCCTCAATGCCGATATCTTTTAGGTCATCGACAAGGTCACCTCCAGGCAGCACGAGTTCGGCAGTCTTGGCCTTTACAGTCTTGCCCATCCGGTATGCTAGCTCAACAAAGCTCCTGACGGTCAGGTCGGTCAGGTTGTAGAGCTTGTCGTCATATGTCGTATACTCGATATCGAACTGGAACTCCCTAGGCTTGGGTTTCTTATTCTTGGGCATCTTGTTCCCGTGCTTGCCCTTGCGCCACTTGTCGGCGTGGATCTCTTCGGACTGTGGTGCAATGTCGTTGTTAATGTATGTCAGATTCGCGTAGTATTGCGTATAGCCGGTGAGAGTCAGTGGTTGGGGCGAGTAGGCCGGACCCGGGAGCGAAGACTTGGAAGGGGGCTTGGGAACGATCAGATTGGGGTCCCTGGGCTTCTTTCCCTTCTTCTTCTTCTTCTTCCTGTCGCCTTTCGGCTTATTTCCCTTGTGCTTCTTCTTCTCGGCCTCAACAGCGTCGTCTAGTGCGCGTAGTTCCAGCTCTGTGCCAGGGGTCTCCTCGGCGTCATCCTTTGGCCGCACGGTCGGGAGCTGCTTATTGTAATCTGTCCACGTCACTGCGTCCTCGAGCCCAGTGATGTTGTATTCGATGACTCGAAGTGTTGGGAAGTAGTTTGGCACAATGCTCGGGCTGACGAGGGCCAAATGGTAGCGCTCCGCCCATTCGCTGCTGAGGTTGTCCTTGTATTTGCCCTTCTTGCCCTTCTTGCCCTTCTTGCCCTTCTTGCCCTTCTTTTTCTTGTGCTTTTCCGATCCAGCCTCAAGACTTTTGGGCTTTCCGGGCTTTGGTAACTTGGCCCACGCCTCACGGAGCTCCTCAAGATAGTCGGCGGCGGACTGCAACGATAGCTCGTCATCCGGGTTCTCACGTACGACAATTTCTTCATCCGCATCCGCATCATCGACCTCGACCTCGTCCTCATCCTCGTCCTCATCTTCATCCTTGTCCGCAGGCTCAGACTCAGATCCAGACTCAGACTGAGACTCAAGCGCGGCGGGGCGTATGTCAATGTCGTCCGTGTCCATGAGAACGAAGTGGTCGATGTTCATGTGCCCGTACAGGCCACCGACGACAACATCGCGGTACTGCCTCAACCACAGAGTGTACTTTTGCCAGCAAGTCTCATCCCAGAGCATCTTGCTGTCGGTTCGGGCTGGCGGGACGTGGCCCATCAGGATGGCCTTCATGCCGCGGTCTCTCATGAACTGCAGCTGGACCCTGAGCCACTCCATGTGCTTGAAGCCAGGTTCTGAGGGCTTGAGGCAATCATCGACGCCGGCATTCCTGTCGAAGAAGTACAGGGTGTTGAGGCTGAAGACGGCGAGTTTGTTCGGGATGACCTCGACATAGAACCAGCCGCCGAACTCGAAGCTGTGGCGCTGCTCCTCGGGGATGAAGTGATGCCAGATGTCGGTGTAGTACCTCAGCCACTTGTTGGGCCCGGGCATGAGGACGTTGTGGGGCAGGATGTCATTGTTGCCAAAGGTCGGGATGACTGGCACGCTGGGGCCGTCGTGGCCGGAAAAAGTCTCGGCGAACTTGTTGGCCAGCAAGCGGTTCGTGCCCAGGACCTGGGCAGGCGATCTCGGGATGTCCTCGTCCGAGTCGTGGCGGGCGCTGTCGCCGGTCCAGATGACGAAGTCGATGTCGTCGCGGAGTTTCGAGGATACTATCCAGTCAAAGGTGGCATTGATGAGCGAAATAGGTGCGTCGCAGTCCGAGGTCTCGGCGCCGTATGTGCCTGCTGGGCCCTTGCCGCTGTGGCAGGCACGGCCCTGTGCGGTGGAGGTGTGCACTTTGTAGAACTCATCAGGATGGAAGTCTGCAAGCCGATCAGTATGCGACCAGGTCGGGCATTGCCGCCGAGAAGCACCTGGTGGGGCAGCACATGGGCTGGTGCGGCATGTGAGTGTGGGTGGGATGCTAGCAGCAAGCAAGCACCCAACCAACCAACAAAGTCAGGGCTCACCTGTGATGTGTAGAAACCGGCCATGCAGCTTCCTGGACGGGGCGGTCTTCCTCTGGTCTGTTATTGGCGGCGATGGTGGTGGTGGTGTTGGCGTACCACCCAAGGGGCGCTGCTGCTGCTCGAATGCCCCTTGCAGCCGGGGCTCCAGAGGTTGTGCCTGAGCCGGTGCAGCAATGACGCCAGCGCACAGGTATGCCAGGGCTGCAGCGAGTAGCATTGCGCCGGTGGCCATTCTGGTGCGCGACCAGGCTCGAGGGCCAGAGGCAGAGGCAGAGGCAGAGAGAGTGAGAGTCGGAAAGATCAAGGTCGGTAGAGGAAGTGTTGTCGAATAGGCGGGAGGTGAACAGGAGGGAGATCTTTTGGATTCTAGGTTTTCGTCGGGCGAGGCATTGCAGGATTACGAAAATAGGATGTTACGGTGAGGTAAAAATGTTCGAGATGGCCCAGGCCTACGGATCGATAGGTGGGCGGACAGAGGGAGGGCGGGCAGTCGGTCAAGGGGCCCAGGACCCGGGGAGGACGTGAGGTCTGGCCAGGAAGCACAGGAAGTGGACAGGAAGGACAGGAGCAGGGACGTCTTTTCAATATGGGCGGCGAGGTGGGCGCGGACGAGGAAATCGAAGGGCGACGACAAGTCTTCTTCTTCAGCTGCTGGGGCCGGGATGTGCTGTTCGCGTCCAGCAGAAGCAGCGACAGCACACGCCCACTGCTAGGTGTGTGTGTGTGTGTACTCCGTACCTTGGGTAGGTAATGTACCTTGGTGTGTACATATGTATCTTGTACCTCTTGTACCTGCAGGAATGAGGCTGGAAAGAAAGAAGCTGAAGCTGCGAAATGGAGAAAAAAAGGACGGCAGTGACGGCAGAGCCGACCGGGAAGGAGATACGTCACCCGTCACCGGCCTGTGGGCAAGGGTTTTACGCGGGTCCCGCCCGGCAGATCCAGGCTGTTTGGAAGTGGAGGAGCGAGTGAGGTAGCAGTAGTAGATCGAGACAACCTTGGAAGAGAGGAAAAGAGGCAGAGACACAGACACAGACAGAAAGGATGTAGAAACTGCGAGAAGAAGACACAAATATAGACAGGCAAGGCCACAGACCAGGCCACAGACCAGATCACAGACCAGACCACAGACTGCACACAATGTCTCCCGCATGAAACCCACAGCATGGTTGACCTTGACCTGCCTGCCTGCATGTCTCGCCCCCATATGAGCTTCGACTGCCACACGTTTCGTTTCCTACACTATACTATGTGCTTCGTGACCAGCGTCCAGTCCCGAGCCTCGCAGCCGCCTCGTGCGCACCGAACCACGTACCCTCAGCCCACAGACGACCGAGTACCAATAAGATCGCATGCATGGCGCTACCTGGGCATGTATCTTAGTGTATGTACCTACCCAGGTGCCCAGGTACCCATGGTTATATAGTACGCATCTGCATCCAGACAACTAGTGGTCTCGTGCCGCACCGCGCTTCCTGCAAGGCTGAATGGTTCCCACGCCTTACCTTTTCTTCTTCCCACATCGTCCTAGCCCTGAAACCCCCCGGATTCCTCGCCCTGACCAATACCATTTGCCCATGCCAACACGTGTAGCCACCTCCCAACCCTCAACACCAGGCAATCGCGGAAACCGGCCAAGCTCTGTACGATTCGTACGTGAGAACCTTTGTGGCACGCGACCACAATTGTGCCGCTCGGCCGTCGCGTGCCTCATCCTGCACCAAACCTTGACCCCCATAATCGTGCGGCCGCTCTCGCATCGACGCGGGAGTCGCAGGCTGGACCTCTCGTCATCCAGCAGCCATGTCAGCCGCGCAGGGCCCAGGTGGCCGAGTGGCCGGTTGGCCTGGGGCCTCGTGATGCCATCTCGGAGTGGTACCTGTGCCCTCGTATGCCGTCTTGGTCGCGTGGCCTGGTTTGGGAAGTACGGCCTCCCGGGTTTGGCCTCTGTCCAAGCAGCATCACCCGGCAATGCTGCTCGCTGCTCGCCGCTCGCTGCGCTGAGCGCGGCGGCATTCGCGGCCTGAGGAGAACTATGCGCCCGGTAGGGTGAATGGCATAATCCGACGGGTATGGGCACAGCTCCAGCGAGCCTTGTAGCCCCATCACGCGACGCCCCAGTATGATTGCTCCCTCGCTCTTTATATAGCCCGTACTTTAGCAAATCGTGTGCAGACAGAAAGTCGTTGTGTCCCGCTCTCGATTCGGTCTCTCTCTGGAAATGCGGGCTTGGTCTCCGGGAAACCAGCCGAACATGAGCCCGACAAGATCCAGCCGCGTCCGAAGTTGCTCCGCAATGGTCCGTGCGCGCTTCTCCGGCAGAGGCTACAAAATCCCTTCGTGCAGTCCGTGGGTGGCATGCTCTCTTCCTTCTCTTCACATTCAAACGCAACTCCACAAAACGCCTTGGTCCATCCATGGCTCGGTGTTCTTGCCTCCTCCTCGAGGGGGATGTTGCAAGATTGACATAGCCGTACGTTTGAGGGTGGTCGTAGCACTTTGGCGCTTTGACGGCCTCCTATGGTTTTAACCGGCGACACTGCATCATCATGCCAGCGCTCGAGAGGGTGCCCGCTTGGGTCCCAAACACTGGAATACTTGCTTGTCTCAAGAGCCAGCTATGCCAGCTATGCCAGCTATGCCAGCCTTGGGCCCTCGCGATCATGGTGCTCTTGTTGTCCGAATAGGAAGCTGAGGGCTGTGACCACTTGAGGAGCAGGATTGCTCGTCTATGATTGTCAGTCGCGGCGCAAATCCGCATTTCTAGCTTGTGGGGCGCGGGTTGTGTTGACAATTTCCCGCCCGAGCTTCATTTACTTGCTGCTGGCAAACTCGTTGGCTTTGGAAGCTGAAATAGTAGTGACGAGGTTTTGTTGCGGTCAATTACAAACCACTGTAGCCAACTGTCCATATGACCAAGTAGCAACGAGACCTGTGGTTCTGACGGTTCACCGGGTGACCGACCAACAAGGTGAGGTATAGTGCCTGTGCCCCAAGCTCCCTGGCAGGGGTCAGTGACCTCTGCATTGGCAGCTTTGGCGACAAGGCGGCCAGAAATTCTGCCCGCCTCACCCAGAAACCGCGTGGGCGTGCGCGCTTCCAAACTGCTTCCCACCAGACAGACCCTGGCCCTCCACCACCCCGTCACGAAGCCAGTCCCCTCGCAGGACCTTACTCTACTCGGACGTCTTGAACGCAGGAGGCAGCTTTCAAGATGGAACCCGAGCCGCCGATCCACTACAAGGAGACTCGCGTCAGTCTGGAGCCTGCCTCCAACGCGTCCATCGTCCACATCAGACTTCCCGCCCCGACCAGGTCAAGAGATCGCCGCTCGCTTGGGCTCGACAAGTATGGAGAGGACGAGAGGGCATATCGCTCAAAGAACCTGGCCTCCGCCGCCTCCATATACCACAGGAAGCACCACGACTCGCCCCGGAGCTTCCTCTGGCGCGTCCTGGAGGACAACACCGTCCTCAGCATCCGCGCCGCCGACGTCTCCAAACAACAGACCGCCCCCGACGCGAACCTAATCCTGCACCTGCGCTTCCCCAACCCCATTCGAGCTTCATGCATCGCCCTCGCCGACGCTTCCGAGCACGACGCCCTCAACATCTTCGCCCTCGACCAGAGCAATCACCTCTACTCCATAGCCCTGCGGCCCGATCACTTCCGAAAGCGCTCCGCCACCGAGAACGGCATTGGCGATGCCTGCAAGACGCACCTGGCTGGCACCTTCAGCTTCAAACACCCCCACCGCCTGGTCGCTGTCAGCGCCCACCAGGTTGTCGTCACCTTCCATGACGGCGGCCTCATCAGGTTTGACAGGGACCGGACCCATGGTGGCCATGGTGGCCATGGCCAAGTGTGGAAGGAGACCAACTTTAGCGCCCAAGGCTGGGCAACGAGCTTCCGCAACCTGCTCCCGCTGTCGTTCCAGGGCGGCCACACCATCAAGCATGGCAAGGCCAACATGGAACTGAGTGCCGCCACCTCCGTGGTCGCAGACAGCTTGGGTGTGGATTACGCCCAGTTCCTCTTCTCCGTCTGTCTCGATCACCGCCTTCGCATCTGGAACGTTCGCTCTGGTGCTATTCTGTACACGGCAGACATGCTGGGTGTCGAGCGCGACCCGCAGGATATTGGGAAATGGATCGTCGACCCCGGGTACAACAATCTCGTCCGGGTTGTTGGGCACGCCGAGGGCCGGCGGACCTTGGTGACTTACTCTCCGGTTGCCAATGAGTTCAAGTTTTGGAAAGTCGAGACACAAGATGACTCGACCATATTTGTCCATGACATGTTCCCTGACCAGCAACTCACGCCTCCGGGTCTCTCGCCCGGCGACGTTTGGACATTGGCCGACTTCGGCGTGGCCCAGCCTACCGGCACCGCCTTTCACCTCTGGATATTGACCAAGAACAACCTGACGTATCGGGTCCAGAAGCTCAAGTTCCGCGCCTCCGACTCCGAAGACGTCTGGAGGTCTGGGTGGGAGTCTGTCTACATCGACAATGAGCAACCTACCGCCGAGTCCTCGAACCCCGGCGATCCCACCGACGCCACAGAAAAGTGGCTCCAGACCCTATTCTACCCTGGTCGGTTCTCAAAGGCTACACTTGAAACTGCCCTGGCCATGTATGAGCGAGGTCTGGGGTCAAAAGAAGGCACCTCCAGGAACGGGAAGGGCCTTGTCGAGGCGGTATGCTCCGTGCTGGGCTCAACAGCGACTCTGGACAGACTTGCCAGCGGCGAAATGGACTTTGACCAGTTCCGGTCCCACAGCCAGGTCTCATGGCGCAGATTTTATCGGTTGGTCTTGGAACTGGATAAGCAGCGGGGTGAGGCTCTCTCGCTGGCCCTGGACCATAACTCAGGCTTGGCCTGGGTGCTGTGTGCTGACCTGGTCGCTGCGGTTCACCCCTGCTCAACCCTGGACCAGATCTACCACAGGTCCGCGGGCACTATCGACATAGACAACGAGAACGTGGCGGCCTTGGTCTCTACTGGGCTGGATCTCATCGATAACTTCTCGGACAGTATCATGCAGCAAGCCAACGCCGCCTTGCGGGTGGAATTGTTTGAGGAATCAGCGGACACGGACATGGAGAGGATACAACGCTTCTTCGACGAGTCGGCTTCATGGCGGGGGATCTCCGAAGAGGACGCAGCTCAGGTTGTTGAGAGTCTGGGGAGCGACTTCAGGATCGTCACACAGGAGCTGTACCGACAACTCATCGAGCTGTTCACAACGGCAGAAGAAACCCGTGTGCGAGACGTGCGACACCCACTCACCGAGTTCGGAAGGAAGGTCGTCGTCAAGTCGGTCCAAGAGACGGCAGATCTGCAGTGGCAGGTTCTGCTAAGCCAGCTTCTGCTGCTGGTTCACATGGAGTATGAGTACGACGAGGACCACGAGGAGAGTGCTCTCCACTCCAGACTAGACATTGGTTTTGTCTACCGCCAGCTGATCGAAGCCCTGAAACATCTCGAATTTCTCAGGTGGCTGGTCAAGACAGAAATCAGCGTGCCTGCCTTAAAACCGGAGCGATCCAATGGATCGCCAGCAACGTCGAAACGGCCAGACGACATGCGGACGATTACTGTGTTCGAGGTGATTATTAGCCACCTGCTCGGGCTCGTGGATGTCGATGGCGAGCCTTTGGCATCGAGCCTGACGGATGTGGTGATCGACATTTGCGCGCCGGACAGCGGCATTGAGCTCTCGCCAGAGCTGATACAATGTTCACTGCTCAAGGCAGACCGGCCAGACCTGGCGCTGGAACTCACCAGGTTTTGTGGCCAAGATCCATTCCCAGTCTACATTCAGGGCCGCGTCTTCTTGTCACTCAAAGACTACACCGCGGCCGCACTCCACTTCAAGAAAGCCGCGGTTGGCATGAGCAAGTCCCCCAAAGCCAGCAGTCCCGTAGCGTCACGCTCTAACATTCTCGCAGGTGTCCCGATGAAGCATACAGAACGGCACACCGGTGGGCTCTTGGACGAGACAGAGAAGAACCTCTTGAACAGCGGCCTTGCCAATTACTACTCCCACATAGTCTCATTATACGACAGGCACAAGGCATTCTCCTACGTCATCGACTTCTCTCGACTCTCGTTGCAGTTCGCTCAGGGCCCAGATGCCAAAGCGACGAGAGTGGAAATGCTCAGTCGCCTCTTCACCGCGTCGACGTCCATCTCACGATTTGAAATGGCACACGCGACCCTTTTGTCCATGCCGGACCGCGCCTTGAAGATGTCATGCCTGAAAAAGCTCGTGGAGCGGATGTGCGAGACGGCCCAGACGTCGGAGCTGACCACACTGCCGTTCTCGGGCATGCAGGAGGAGGTCGACTCGATACTGCAGCAGAAATGCAGGAACACGACGGACGTCGTCCGCGGCACCCCCTACCACCAGATCCTGTATGCGTGGCGCATCACGCACAACGACTACCGCGGCGCGGCCGCGGTGCTGCACGACCGGCTGCAGAAGCTCCGCCTCGCGGGCGAGGGCGACAGCCTCAACGGCGACGACGTGCTCGACACCGCCGTCACGAGGCAGTTCCTCCTGCTGATCAACGCGCTGAGCTGCGTCGACCCCAAGCAGGCCTGGATCACCGTCGAGGAGGCGCCGGCGGCCAACGGCGGGGCGCATGGTACTGGCGCCGACCACGACGGGGCCGCCGCCGCCGCCGCCCCCAAGCCGAGGAGGAAGGTGGTCACGCTGGCGGACCTTAGGAGGCAGTACCAGGCCGAGCTGGACCGGATCGCGGCGATACAGAACAACCAGTTCGGGTTCACCGCGGACGATGGCGACGATGATGTGATGATCATTGACCAGTGAGCGAACCCTGAACCAGGGAAAAGGCAAAAGCGGGTGGGGTGGAAGGAATATGGCATGCACTTTGTAGGATTATGAGGCATAAGCACAGTCGCATTCTGAGGCCTGATGATGATACCAATGCGGTGGGAAGAGAGAGAGAGAGAGAGAGAGACAGAAAACAAAATCTAAAGACAAGTCGACGCATAGGGCATCACGGGCATGGATGAGTTGGTTGATAATTGCATCAAGCGCGTTGCCCGCTGCCGGGTACATAGACTTACCAGGCAGAGAGAGGCACGAAGATACCTCGAAATGGCATGTGCGGTCTACGAGAGAAGGGGGCCGTGGTGAGAGAGACGGAGACGAAAATGTTCAGTTCTCATTTCATGACTGTGTGTGCCCCAGGTGAATCACGGTTACCGACGGCTCGCACCCGTGGGTGCGATACGGACGGGCTCAGTCAAGAATTAATATTTTCGTTTCTGCCCGTTGAAAAGAGGACCGACCTATCGTAGGAGAACGCCGTGACAATGCTTGTTTGAATGTGAACTAGATAGAAATCACCGAGCCGCCGCCGAGGATCACGCGTGTGCGGCCGCTACCTTGGCCGCGTTCTCCGCGGGCGGCGCTGGCAGTGCCGTGCCGTCTGCGTTGCCGTTACCGGCCAGCTCGGGGGCCTGGCGGTAGAGTATTATCTCGGATTGTTTGAAATATCTTCGAGCGTCTGGCGGGGCGGGCACGTGAGTATGTGGAACACCGCACACTGGTCCAGGTGGATGGGGATTGATCTTGGGCAGGATGGGGGGTGGGTAGTTGGACTCACCCTCGTCAATGAGGACCAGACTCAGATAGTACCTAGTGGAGAACTTCTTGTTCACGTCCCGGAATGTTGGTGTAAGGTCAAAGCCGCCCAGGAAGAGCCGGATGGGGATGGTCTCTCCTCTTGATGGTGAGCCGTCCATGATCTGGTTCAGGATACGCACGGTTAGCATTCCCAGCGCATCAAATTGTGCTGCCTCCTTTCCCACTTGTAGGCTTCCGAGACCCCCGGCCGACACTCACCTCGAATCGCACCAGCGTCTCGCTCTCGTTGTACTGATTAGGGGCGGCACCGGTGGTCTCCCTCCGGATAATGCTAAGCTCCATGTGCTTGATCTTGAGCCGGACCAGCAGGAAGTAAATCCTCCCGACGATGACATCCTTGAGGTGGTATTTGCTCTTTGAGTACTCGAACTCGATGTGCAGGCAGTCCTCGATGCCGACGTCCATCTTGATGCTGCTGTTCATCTCGGGGGGGATGCGGTACGAGTAGACCCAGATGTCCTTCTCGCGGATGACGTCGGCCATGCGGCGGCTGACGGTGACGCGGACAAAGTAGCGCAGCTTGACGTTGATGCCGTTGTAGGACTCGTACTGCTTCTCGACGTTTTTGAAGTTGAAGTCGTACGTCTGGGGGTGCTGGAGCTCGCCCGGGGCGGCGAGTTCCTGGACCAGGGAGAGGAACTCGTAGTGGTTGCCGCGGTCGAAGAACATCTCTGCGGCACAGGGGCGGGGCGATGGTCAGCAGGTGGTAGGAGCAGGTAGGAGGAGTAGGAGCAAGAGGACTCAGGGCCGGGGCCGGAAGGGGGGGGGGAGAAGCAGGCTGGCGCACCTATTGTGCCGATGAACTGGACCTTGACGCCGGTGTGCTCGAGGCGTTTGCCGTCCTTTGGCCTGACGGTGACGGCGCCCTTGACGGACTCGCCGTCCATGTACAACGGGGCCTTCTCGCGGCGGTTCTTGTCCAGCTTCACGTCGACCATTGCGCGCTCGTCGGCATCCTCCAGGACGACGTCGATGTCGACGGGCGTCGCGAAGAAGTACGACATGTTGCCGGCGCCCCGTGAGCTAGGCAGCTTGACTGACGTCTGGGTTGGCCCGGCGAAAATGGTGCTGTATGTGGGATGTTCCCGAGCTCGTGACAGCAGCCAGTCGGCGGTGGTGATGATGGGTCGGCCGGGTTCGAGGAGCTGTGGTGGATTGGGATTGTGATTGAGGGTAGGAGGGGGCGGGATGAGGGCGGGAGTGGTTTGCGACTACGTAGATTACTCTGCCAGGCGCACTTTGGGCGGACGAAGCGTCACTGCCGGCCAAGCTCCCCGTTGTTGAAGACCACCCGTCAGAGGACAGGGGGGCGGGAGCTGGGATCTACTGTACGCAGACCACACCACCTAAGGTACATAGTAGTCTATCTAGTATAGGACATCTCCACCCATGAAGTCTACATATTGTCTGTCTTATTATGAACATCAAGGCGGTTCGTTCGTCTAGAGGCGTGTAACTGAGAGTCGCATGGCCCCGACCCAGGGTCCAATTGTTCTCCAACAGCTCCGTCCGGGGGGCGGGTGCAGATGTGCATGTAGGCTAGATTGCAGGCAGATGCACCACGTTGACACTTAGTTGATTTGCAGCATGAACTCGTCTCACTCTCAATCGCTCATGTCAGAATATCAGCCAGCTTTGGGGATCCGCCATTCAGGGTAGGATGTCTCAAGCTCGCAGGAGGCAAGCAAGACAAGCTAATAGTGGAGGTTTGATGGTGAATGGAGGGCGGAGGGCAGGCAAGACGATGCAGGCTGGGCTAATCAACGGATCGCTTATCAGGACAGAGCCAGCCACTACGGAGGCCGCGCCAAGTGGGTCCAGCCATGCGGCGCAAAGTAATTCCACGCTCCGGGCAAATCCCAGCAGGCGCACGAATTTCGCCCTGTGGCCCGCCGCGGTGACTGTCAAAAGTTGCATCGGAGAGAGTGAACCTCGCGGACCCCTTTGAAGATACCCTCATCGACAACCCATCTCGCCACACACCCCCAGAACCGACCGGCAAGATGAAGTACATTCATTCCGAGGAGACTCTGGAGATCCCAGAGGGAGGTACGATTGACCTTTTTTGCGACGCCTGAGCAGCCCCAGCCCCAGCCCACAGCGAGCCAAGCCGAAGCCAGCCAGACCGTCAGTTGCCGGGAAGGAGGAGGACAGCCGAACGAAGAACTACGTCGGGGAGGGAGAAGTAGTATCACGACCACGGACAGGCGGGTTTTCATGTCCTGCGAACCACCGTCTCGAAACGGCGACGCCAACGACCTTCGTCTTCTCACCAATCGGTGCCACCTGCGCATGCGACATATCGGGAGCCTGGTTTCTGGCCGGGCGATTGACGGGCGGCGGCTGGCAGCTGCCAGGCAAACACGACAATATGCACATGGGTTGTTACTGCATCAAATGCTGACGAGGTTCTGACCCCACAAACAGTCAAGGTCCAGATCAAGGCGCGCCAGATCACCGTCGAGGGACCCCGGGGCAAGCTGGTCAAGGACCTGTCCCACATCGCCGTCAGCTTCTCGACGCCCAAGAAGAACGTCATCGCCATCCACATCCACCATGGTGTCCGCAAGACCGTCGCCGCCCTCCGAACCGTCCGCACCCTCATCAACAACCTGATCATTGGTGTCACGAAAGGCTTCAAGTACAAGATGCGATACGTCTACGCCCATTTCCCCATCAACGTCAACCTGGACAAGAACTCGGACGGTGTCTACGAGGTTGAGATCCGGTATGAAAACATCACGCGCGCCTTGGCATACCGATAGTGGGGGACGTGGAGGCTGATTAATGTGGCTCAACAGAAACTTCATCGGCGAGAAGCTGGTCCGCAGGGTCATCATGCAGTCCGGTGTCGACGTCGAGATCTCCAAGGCCCAGAAGGACGAGCTGGTCCTGTCCGGCAACTCCCTCGAGGCTGTCTCCCAGTCTGCCGCAGACATCCAGCAGATCTGCCGGGTGCGAAACAAGGATATCCGAAAGGTAAGACAAGTCCCCCCAGATCCTAGAGGAGATCTCAAGGACGCCAATGCCTGGGGGAGGACGTATTGAATGTTGACGTTGTGACAGTTCCTTGACGGTATGTACGTCTCGGAGAAGGGCAACGTCGTCGAGGACACGGCGTAAATGGAGACTAGGGTCCTCGGTCTCGATTTCTTTGTGCTTTTCTGGGTTCACGGAGTGGCAAGGGGTTCATCAATTTGGGACATTTGCATGTCAGGTAGCATGACGCTACGGAATCAAAAAGAATCGGAAACTTGACGAATCGATGCCTTCTTCCTGGCCACAACGATGGCGCCCCAACGACTACACATCATCTCACTACATGGCGCGTGACAGATGATCGAGCGGGAGGGGTCAGACTGCCTCCAAAAATGGCTTGTGAGGCACTCGTCCCGGTGCCTGTCGTTTCATGAAGCCACCAGAAGTAATAGAAACTGCATGATACCTGACCAATGAAGTCCTGAGTCCCGGGGTGGGGGGGTTTTAGGGGTGTCGGCATTTTAACGGATTCATTACGGAGGTAAATCGAACTTGCTCACCCTGCGAGACTGCAACTACTAGTGAGCCTTCTGAACTTGCTTTGGATGCTGGCAGGTAACTAGCCCGGCAATCCTCAGTTGCCTTTGAAGGGGACTGCCATCATCCAAAGCATCACCTGTACCAAGCGATATTTGACTAACCGCCCGTCCTGGAGAGCTGACTGCTCCAAGCTGGGGAGAAGTCGTGCTTGAGACCACCCGACGGAGGTTAACACCAGCGAGAGTATATACCTCTGGCGCACACGGTGAGGGCATGTAGACTGCGATGTCGGCATCGGGGCTGCTGCTACTGCTGTTACTGCTGCTACTGCTGCGTTAGTTCCAGGCCGACCCGTCACCGCAAGCGTCCGGGCCTCCACCGGGCGGAGCATTTGATCCTGGCGGAGCACCGTCTCGGCCTGCGGCTTGGCGTGCTGTCAGAGACTGCAGGCGCCTGCTGCGCCCGTCTCGTCAGCATCCGCCCGTACTGGATGAATACGAGAGATGGTAGAGGAGCACGACATTGCCATAGTCAAGCATTATTGCCTTCCACTCTCCAACCCACATCCCACATGTACGCCTTGTCACCTGACAGACGCGGTTCAATGGAGCCCACCTACAAGACCTGTGCGTGCCTAGATACAAGAGACCACGCACAGGTGAAAGTCAGAGACGCACGTCATGGGAGCGGTCACGGCACCTGTATGCTGTTACTTGGATGCTGATCATGGTGGTGCCGCTTCCGTCGATGGGTTCATGTTGCAGGACAGGGTATTATGGGTAGGTTTCAACATAGTTTCGATATTACTGTGCATTTCCTGTACTTATTGAAAGTAAAGCGAGGCCAAGGTTGAGATGAACTCGTGGATAAATCACCCAGTATTCGGTGGCAGCTGGCCACCGGACCGGCAGTCCTGTGTTCCCGAAGATTATCAAGGCCAGGCCCCACTTTCTAAGGTTTGCCGAGTTGAGGTCCGGCAAAACCGCCCCCCCTTGTCACCCGAGGTCATTGCCCAGCCAGCGGGGTTGAAGGGCAAGCTCTCTCCATGCCCTTTTGGTGGGATGCAAACACAAGCACTACCTAGGTACTTAACAACTAACTGTAGGGGCAGGGGGGAATGTGCGGCCTAGTCGGAACCGAGGCTTCATAGCCTGCATGCTGGCAGCTCCTTTCCCTGCAGGCTGGGCAGGGCCCCGGCATTGGAGGGGATGGGAATTGAGCCTGATGATCTGGCAGGGGAGGAGGAGGGGTCATTTGTTGTTAAGACGGCCCGAGGATGGACGTACCTTGCAGTGGACTGGACAACTTCAGGGTAGCAGATCATGACGACCATAACCCGACAGCTGGCCTTGCTTATGGGGGGAAAACAGAATAAAAACTGCTTGTAGTTGGTTTGCTGATGACGAGCTGGTGGTATATACGGACCCCTTGTCGTGTGGGAACGGGGCTCTGTGACGAAAGAGGCATCTGTTTTGAAAATGGGTGAGGTTGGGGACTTGGTTAACTGGGGCCGAGGTGGCTGGTAAACAACCTCGCATCCCACTTTGGCTAACACCCCAAGCTTGACATCCCACACCCTCAACTGGAGACCCCCCCGGCACCTCACTATTTCGCTCACCTCTTGTTGACTATTGAATGGCGTTTTAAGAGTGAGGCACCGAATAGACGGCCCTGCATCCTGCCAGCCATCCAAATAAAAAATAATCTGCACTCCGGGCTCTTCTTGTCACACCTCACATGCATGTCCTCGCCCTTCTCCTCTCCCTCTCCCTCTCCCATTCTGATTTTCTCACGTCCACACCTGAACCTACTACACCTACACCTACACCTGCACCTGCACCTGCACCCACACTGCATTGCATTCCCTCTCCTCATGCCCACTCTGGCCTCATAATTTATCGCATTTAAGGTTCTTGCTTAGATCGCCGCATGTACGAGAGCAAGACTCGAGACGAGCCCACCTTACGTCGAGCAGCCTGTGCTCACGGACACCACCCTCGACGTCAACATCAGGCGGCTCAATTCGGCCCACCTTTGACTCGCCCTACGTTCCTTTCGCTCTGCGCAAGCTTTGCGCTCGCTTTGCGACAGACACATTCCAAGCCCCAACCTCGTTCTCTCCTCGTGGCATCAAGACACGGCTCGGGCGAAAGCATTCTCATTCTTTTATAGAATTGGCCAGCTCCAACCTTAATTCCTGAGCTCCAACAATCGCTGTCGCTTGCGCACGCTTGAGCTGAGGCGGCCGGAGCAAGAAAGGCCTGAGGTGCCAGCATCGAGGAAGGGGTGCTCATCCGCAGCTCCTCTTTTCTAGCAGCCAGCTCGACAGCAGACAGCGACAGCATCTATCAACTGGACACAATGGGCTCCTCGACAGGCCAGCGTCCCATGCTGCTCCCCTCTTCCACATCATTACAAAAGCTGCTCCTGTGTCTGAGCGCATCATTACAGCTTGCACATGCTGGCCCCTACCCAAAGGATGACCTACACGATGCTCTGGGCTCCGGATTTCTGGTTGACCGCAGCTGCGTAACCTACTGCGGTGTCGATAACCAGTACTGTTGCGCACAGGGTCAGGTCTGCACCACCAATGCAGGCGTCGCAGGGTGTACCGATACTGCCCTCGGCGGTGGCTTTGGTATTTATACCACAACGTGGACCGAGACCGACACGTACACCAGCACCATCTCGAGTTACTACCCTGTGACCACCGGCAACAATGGCGCCGACTGTGTGCCGCCAGAAGGCTCGGGCCAGATAGCCTGCGGGCCCATCTGCTGCGCGAGCTGGCAGTACTGCGCGTCCAACGGCCAGTGCGGTGGAGGACCTGCCCCCGGTGCCGGGGCGACGACCACTGCCGCGGCTGGCGGTGGCGGCGGCATGGTTCCGACCACCATCACCACGAGTGGGACCACAATCACCACCCAATACAGCGCGCCATACAGGGTGACCAGTGGCACCGGGACCACCACATCCACGGGAACAATGGAGAGCGCGACGGCCACGGGCAGCGGCAACGGGACTGCGGTGACCACCGGCGGTGATGGCCTCAGCGGGGGCGCTATCGCCGGAATCGTCATCGGCGTCATCGCCGGGGTCATCATCCTGCTCGCCATCTGCGCCTGCTGTATCATGCGCGGCCTCTGGCACGGCTTGCTGGCCATCTTCGGGCTCGGGCCCGGCCGGAAGAGGAAGTCCCGCAGCCGCGACCGTGAGACCATCATCGTCGAGGAGGAGCGCTACCGGCGCAGCGGCAGCGCTGCAGCTCACTCCCGACGCGACACGCACGGCGGCTGGTTTGCGTCACGGCCGCCGCCTAGGTCAGCGGCAGGCAGCCGGCGAGCGTCTGGTATATCGGAGAAGAGGAGGGAATCAACCAATGCCGGGTGGTGGGGAGCTGGCGCGCTGGGCACGATGGGCCTGTTGCTCGGCCTTCGACGAGACAAGAAGCGCAAGGAGCAGGCGAAGCGGACGTCACGAGCGAGAAGCGACGTGAGCAGCAGCTACTTCTCGGACTCGTACACGGCCAGCAGCCCCAGTGAGTTCTCTTCAGACTACACTTACTCCAGTGTTTATACGCGTCCTCCGCAATCCCAACCTCCGGTCCAGGCCCATCGGGGCCCTCCTACCGTCTACTCTGCATCGGGTGCCGGTAGGGAGAGGGATGACTATTTCAAATCTAACGTGCCACCCGAATATGCAGGCTCCGCGAGCTCTGGTGGTAGGACACGAGATACACGCCGCAGCCGCCGGACGGAGACTACACGCATCTCGCGTGCTCCGTCCCGGCGGTGATGACAAAAAAAGTAGTGACCGCCTTCTAGGGCTGTCCCTATTTTTTATCTTTTTCAATTAAAAAAACCGTGTATCTCCTGTTTCCTTTGTCAACAACCACCAAAGCGTCCGTCCTCTCCTCCCGAGAGCGACCCGAACCTCTTACCGGAGAGAACTAAGCACAACAAATCACACCATCCATCCACATCCCCCGTGTACACAACATCAGATCAAATACCCACAACCCCATGAGGAACGAAATGCCTCATGGCTGCCAACATCCGCAAATTTTTGCACGGATACGACCCAGCCTTCTGTCAGGTCAGCAGGTTGGAGTCCTTGGTATATATCACTAATTTTCAAGCCCTCCCCCATTGTTTGCATTTTTTTTTTTTTACTTGCATTCTTCTTGAATAATACTGCTTGGCGTTTATGGAAGGACTAAGAAGGATAAACATCTTTGGGGAGACCTTTCCGGGCCCCCATTTCTTCTTCCGGAGACAAAGTGCGTGGTTGATGAGAAATGAGGGCGGGTGGCGGGATGACGAACGATGAGACGAAGGGAAAGGAATCACGAAGGTATCTGGTTATGAGAGTAGATCGGGCCGGTCAGCTCGCAGGGCACGGTAATGACGACAAGAGTTTTATGGACGATCTCACCAGATGGATGGACTGACGGATGGATATGAGAAGAGATGTTATTGTACAATCAGCGACCTCTGGACTTTATGAGACGAGGCATCTGGATATCCATGCAGTCGATAGATGATGAGGCATGAGCTGGAAGGATAATGAGAGCAAGCTATTGAGCTCGAAAACGGCTCAGAAACAGCTCAAAGAACCGGAATGTGGCCGTGCCTGTTTGCTCCTGGTTTTGCATGAAAGCCATAGCGAAAGATTGAGAACAGCCTCGTAGATAGCCGGATCCCTTGTCTCTTAGTGAGCAGTGGGCGGGCGGTCATCCAGACTGTTGCAGCGATTTCAGGATGGTTAGCTTCTTGAAGCTCCAGCCGAAGGTGATGATGATTGAAGCACTGTGGCCTGGTCCAGACTAGAAATTGATAGTAAGAGCACATTACAGGCCTGGGCGGCAGCGAAGGAGCCCAAGAGGAGCTGCAGCTCTACCTAGGTTGGCCGCCAAGCTGGCGCGGTACGGCAGCTGATAGCCCATGTCATTTCGTAATCGTGCTCACCAGCAGCTCCTCGACCTCGACCACCACCACCACCACCACCACCACAGCCACCACCTTCGCCGTGACCACAAGCCGTTTACCGCAGCCACCAGCGAGAGCTTACCAGCTCATTCTCCTGGGCCCCGATCTCCCAAGCCATTGACCTCTCCTTGCAACCTTTCAACCGACGACTATTTCCACCCAGACCAGAGGCAACATGTCGCTGGACCCGCCAACGTACCTCGCCTCGCTGCAGAACAACATCCGCCAACGGCCGATCCCCTGGGAGGGCGCCGTGCGGGCTGGCACCCTGACCGAGGACCAATTGGCCAAGATCAAGGCTGTCGAGCGGGCAAAGAAGGAGGCACGCGCACAGATTGTCGAGGGTGATCTCGATGGCTACCGGATACTCTTCGTCGGAGAGGAGGGCAAGCCCAGCGTCCTGGAGCTGGCGCGGAAGAGGACAGAAGTCGTGCAGTACATCTTGGTCCTGCTGAGCGATCTGCTTGACAGTACGTTGGATATGCATGCGTCCACGGTCGGCCCCTCACAACGGGCCGGATAACTTGCAGCTGCTGACCGGCTGCTTCCAGGCGTCCCTTCCCTATCGAAAGCGCTCTTCAAGAACGGCGACCCGTACAAGCACTTCCTCCCGCTACTCGCACACTCCTCCAGCCCCGAAGACCCCATACCCCTTCTCACCTCTACAGTCCTGACCAGCCTGATGGCCAGCTCCCGCGACGAGTCCACGGCGACTGTCAAGAAGGCCCTCCCACACCTCTTTAGCTACCTGTCCTCCCTGACCAAGAACTCAGACGCCGGGCTGCAGGACATCGGCGTGCTCGAATACTCCTCCCTGCTGTACGGAAGTGCTTCCCGGCGGCAGTTCTGGGCTCAGCGTAGCGAGACTGTCGCCCCGCTTATAGAGATACTGCAGAAGGCATGCGGCGTTTCGAACGGTGATGTGTCGGCGAGCCTGTGGAGCAACACGACCGGTCTCTCAAGGAACACGGAGGCCGAGGGCTCGTTGGGAGGCGGGGTTGGCCTGCAGCTGCTCTACCATGTGCTGCTTGTCCTCTGGCAGCTAAGCTTCGAGGGTGAGGAAGTTGGAGATGACTTGAACGAGTAAGCCACGGCCACCGAGCAGGCATTCCTATGCATGAATATCTGGCGGCACCCGGCGCTAACACTTTCCCAGCGAGTATGACATTGTTCTCCTCTACACACAGCTCCTTCGCCTGTCTCCCAAAGAGAAGACGACCCGCCTCGTCGTTTCCACGCTCTACAATCTCCTACGCACCAACCAAAAGACCCTCCTCCCTCAGGCGGTGCTGGTGCGCCTGCCCGCTCTGCTGCAGAACCTCAGCACCCGGCACCTAACGGACCCGGACCTGCAGGAGGAGCTGGCGGCGCTCAAGGAGCTGCTGGACGAGTACACCAAGACCAAGACGACCTTTGACGAGTACGTGGCCGAGGTGCAGTCGGGCCACCTGCGGTGGTCGCCGCCCCACAAGAGCACCGTGTTCTGGGCCGAGAACGCGCGCAAGATCATCGACTACGAGAACGGCGAGCTGCTCAAGAAGCTGGCCGAGGTCATGACCAAGCCCTGGGACAACGACAAGGCCGTGTTGGCCATCGCCTGCAACGACGTCGGCAACCTCGTCCGCGAGGTGCCCGAGCGGCGCGGCGAGCTCGAGAAGCTGGGCCTCAAGACGAGGGTCATGCAGCTCATGGGCGAGGCAGACGAGAACGTTAGGTGGGAGAGCCTAAGGGCGCTGGGTGGGTGGCTCAAGTATAGCTTCGAGAACAACGACAAATGAGTCCTATTTTTTTTGACAACGGGGCGGGCTAGATGTGGTGGCAGAGTGGTGGACGGGGATGGGTAGCATATGTGAGATTGTACGAAGCATTGCATTTGTATTCTGTTCTTTGGCCCTACTGTGTTCGAAGCATTGTGGGTGAATATATGACTGGCATGGGGTGTCGAGACTGTTGTCCACCAACGTGTCGTCCGTGACAGGTGGCAGCGCCGAGATCTCTGCAGTCGATGTTTGCCATCTGTACGAAAAGCTTACGGGGGATTTTATCCACGACGCGAAGCCAAGCCACTGAAAGTATCGAACTGATCACCATATACCGTCTCCCAGGAGTGGTGACTAGGCCGAGGTGGGAGTACTCGTGTGTTCCGTTGCTTGAAACTGGGCTTTTCGAGGCGAGCAACACCTTAGATGATCTCCTCATTGTCTGGTGAAGGCATTGGAGTTGGCCGTCATTGTCTCAGTGAAATGCACATTAATTGCTATTGTATGCTGGCCGACCTTTCAAGGTCTCTTGGAGTATTCCGACATTTGTCGAGCCCCATTTACATGGAGGATCCAGTAGCAACAGCCCGTGATAATCTCGCACGTAAATGACAATACCCATACGTGAATTGTTAGACATAGTACCTAGCTTTGCTGCTGGCTATAGTGGGTTGCGGACGGTGCTTACTTTGAGAAGTATTGCCATAGCACATTCAATATGTAAGCCATAGAGGCTGTTCTTGAACTGCGACTTTATCTTCTGGTCAAAGATATGTTTATGGCATTCTTCTTCGAGGCATGACTGACTGTCATACCTTACAACTAGTCGCCAATTCGAGAACCTGAGTGTTATGCAGCCAGGACGCTGAAAAGAATCACGGCATCTTCAGAAAGAAGACAGATGAGGCATGGGAAGCAGTTCCGGTAAGTGACAAGCCCTGAAGACAGTTTCTCTCCATCAATTATGGGATTTGAAAGGGTGATATCGGGGGATGGAGTACCTAGGTAGTTCGGGATTCAAGTTTGGATAGAAGCAGACGGCTCAGACCAATACACCTTTTTCATTATGTTTGTAATCAAATGCATATTGCAAACATACGACCATATCGACGTGACCCTTTGTTGAATGCTGTTGATGCCCGTTCCCGCCTTTCCCTCGCCCTTCCCTTCATTAGTGTTGAAGATATGCAATAACGCCACCCGAACTCGTCCTCACGCGGGAGCAGTGCCCTTCCAATACTTTGTCGCCACAAATGGCATCTTGCTCACGTTAGCCTTGCGATTCCGCCCTCTGACGACGACGTCGACCTCCGTGCCCGACTTGTGGAACCCGTCCTTGACGTACCCCATGGCAATATTCTTGCCCAGCGTCGGGCTCGGGCACCCGCTGGTGACCCTACCGATTTTCTCGCCCTCCTTGCTCACGATCTCGGCACCCTCCCTCGCGGGTGCGCCCTCGACCACGAAGCCGACCCTCCTCCTCTCGACACCCAGGCCGCCCTTGCTCTTGAGGACGAGCTGCCTGGAGATGATCTCGGCGCCGTGGTACCCGGCGTCGGCGCCCCTGCGCTCCTTGGGGATGATCCAGCCCAGGCCGCCCTCCACGGGGGTGGTGGTGTCGTCCAGGTCGTGGCCGTACAGGCACATGCCCGCCTCGAGCCTCAGGCTGTCCCTCGCGCCGAGGCCCGCGAACTGGAGCTTCCCGGGGCCGACGGCCAGCAGGGCCTCCGTCACGGCGACGGTCTCCTCGGCGGAGGGGACCGAGATCTCGAAGCCGTCCTCGCCGGTGTACCCGCCGCGGCTGATGAGCACGGGGCTGCTGGACACGCCCGTGCCGAGCAGCTTGACCCTGGCCGAGGTGCACGAGCCAAAGTACAGCCTCGATAGGCCGGCGGCCTCCGGGTCGGCGAGCACCGACTCTAGGATGCCGGCGCTCAGGGGGCCCTGTAGCGCGACGAGGCCCCTGTCGTCCTGCTTCTCGTGCTCGACGCGGCCGCCGAAGGAGGCGAGCTGGGCGGCCAGGTAGGCGTCGTCCTTGTCGCGGCAGGCGGCGTTGGTGACGACGTAGAACCTGTCGCCGGCCAGCTTCGTGATGACCGTGTCGTCGACGATGCCGCCCGTCCCCGGGTGCAGGAGCGCCGACAGCGTGCTCCTGTCCGCGGGCAGGGCCTCGAGGTTCGAGGGGGTGACCCTCTGCAGGAAGGCGGCGGCGTCGGGCCCGCTGAAGATGCGCTGCACCATGTGCGAGACGTCAAAGAGCGAGGCGTGGGTACGGGTGAACTTGTGCGAGTCGGAGACGGAGAGGCCCGAGTACTGGACGGGCATGTGGAAGCCGCCGAAGGGGACCATCTTTGCGCCGTGGGCCAGGTGAAGATCGTACAGGGCCGTCTTCTGCAGGGGGGGCTGGGACGAGTAGCCCCTGCTGCTGGGAGTGCGCAGCGAGGCGCCCCCCCCGCTCTGGTTGTGTGATGCGAGATGAGATGCCCTCTGCGAGCGAGCCAGCAGTGGTGAGGGCGGGGATGGGGACGAGCATGAGGACACGGCGCGGCATGAGACGGCGAGTGAGCTGCTGCCGAGGCCAGCCTTGGCCCAGAGGCCGGGTTGAGGCCGCAACACTGATGCGATTCTCCTCATGCTGTCTGAATTGGAGTGTGTTCCTGGCCTCAGAGGCAGAAGAGGGAGGAAGAAGGATGAAAGACTCGTCCCAACTT
This sequence comes from Diaporthe aspalathi, assembly GCA_001447215.1. NCBI lineage: Eukaryota > Fungi > Ascomycota > Sordariomycetes > Diaporthales > Diaporthaceae > Diaporthe > Diaporthe aspalathi. Next base: position 26,757 of record LJJS01001546.1, read on the forward strand.
CCTGCTCCTTGTTCCCGAGGCTTGGTGTGCTGCTGCTGCCGGCTATCACAGCTATGTCGTCGGGGGTCGTTATTATTAGTCAAGGCAACTCGGCGTGCCGCTGCCGATAGCGGCGATTGAGGGTCGTTGGCTAGTCAAGCAGTGGCCGTGTAAGTCGGAGGTGATGACTGACTATTTGCTTATGTTCTTTTGAGTTCCTCCACCAAGCAGGAACAGAACAATTGTCCAAGTGAGAGAAGAGGCAATGGATTTCGCAAGAACATTAAATTTTGTGAAAACCATGATATCGCGTCAACGGTCCTCATTAGTAGCACGCCGTGGCTACTGATTAGGTCCTGTGAAAGGAGACTATAATATGATTACCTGAGGGCTGCCCCTAACCCTGGCTCTGGCCATCACCATTCTTCCGGCCCCCCCCCCCAAACTCTACCCAGAATTTAGACTCTACACCACGACAACATCTCGACCACGGCCATCTGATCCTCGAGCCCTGCGTCTTCCGTACCTTGGGCCTGCTTCATTGCCAGGCACTTCCTGACCGCCTTCAAGACCTGGGCCCCGGCCTGGTGCTCCAGATCATCCACAGCTCCCTGCTCTCCCATGAGCTCGTCCAGCGATGGCACGTCGGTCACACTGTTCGTGCTTTCTGCTTGCTCCAGCATGCCTCCGAATCCTTGGTCCCTGTGCTGCGAATGCAGGTCTGCGAGAGGCTTCCATGACATGATCTCGACAATCAGGCACGCCAGTGAATACATGTCGAACCTCTTCTGGTATGTCTGCCGCTCCACCCCGCGGGCCTGCGGGTGACGGTACAGCTCTGATCTCAGGCTTGTCTCGGGCAGCTGAGTGAAGGCTTGGGCCGCATCCTTGGTGTCTGGCCGGGCATAGTTGTACCCGACTATGTACGGCGTCGTCTGGAACACCTCCTCGGGCCTTGCCCCCTTCTCTGCCAGGAACACGACGTTAGCCGGCCGCAGAGACTTGTGCATCCAGCCCGCTGTATGCAGCTGGAGTACCGTCTCTGCCATGTTGCGGCTTATGTCGAGTCGTCTGGCAAGCGACATCCGTTGCGCCGTCCTCACGAGCTCATCCAGTCCCGTGACTTGCAAGTCGACCGAATTCGCTGGCAACACGAACACAAGGCCGTATCGTCCCTTGTCCTTGACCGAGACCAGTCCCAAGCAGGGGAGCGAGTGAAAAGACTCGTGGACCAGGGACATGAGAAGAACAGTCAAGGATTTCATCTGCTTCTCAAACTTCAGCCAGTCGGGACCCTCCGCAATCCTCCACTGCACGAGAACTGGCGTGTTCTGGTACACCCCAAGCTCTATCCCCGCCTCGCGCATCTCGCCCCCGTCTCTGCGGCGGAGATGCCGGTGTCTCAGCTTCCTGAGCGCCGGCATGAAACTGGGTGGCTTTCTAAACGACGGCGTCTCCTCGTCTTCGCGTTTGTCTGCGCCAACCACAAGTCGGACCTGCTTCACATAAGCCGCAGCTTTTATCGCTTCCTTGCTGGCGTGCCGGTGGTGTCTGCCGACGCCAATGAGCTCTTCCACTTGCTCTACTTCTGCAGTGCTGGGAATAAAGGAGACAAGCCCGCGCAGGAGCTTGTCCATGTCGTTCCGACCGCTGTCGCGCTCCGCTTGGTCAAGAAGCATCTCCAAGTTGTCGATGAGATTCTTGATCTCGTCCAGATACTGCTTCAGCTTGGCCCTGTCACGCGTTGCCCATCGAAGCCTTTTGACTTTAGAATTGCTTTCTTGGATTATTTTCCCCGCCGACGTCTGAATGGTTGGTCGCAAGCGAGCAATGAACTTCGCAATCCCTTGCTTGGGTGATCCCACTATGTGGAGCTTCTCGGCCAGTTCCAACATCTCTTCGGTCACCTCCAGATTGTAACGGTCCTTCAGCTTCTCAGCAGACGTCAGCATCACTAGCAGTTGGTCCAGCACGAGCCTGGCACACTGCCAATTGAACGCAGGGCTTTCTTTCTTCCCTAGTCCAGATCGCTCTGCCCATTTGATCAAACGGTACTTTTGTATCTCCAAACCTGTCCTCAGGAGGTCGCCGTCCGAGCCGATGTTCTGGGTCGTCTCGAAGAACTCGAAAGCCTGCACGCAACCCTGGAATGATTGGAAGGCAAAGCCGAAGAAGCCGACGCCGGCTGCCGCGACCTCGAAACCTGTCATCATACGTACACCTTGCTTTTTTTCTTCTTATGTGATCCAAGGCATATGTCGTTGGCGTTTCTTGATTCTCAATGAGTGGCACTGGGAAAGGATGTGGCTGGACAGCTGCAAGTGTGTGCGGAGGTCGCATGTTATTTGTGTGACACCTCCCACTCATTATCGCATCGGTGCAACAGAGGCCAGTCCAGAAAGGGATGCCTGCAGATTGCAACAACTGCCACTGGCGAGATTGAACCCACAGCCTCGCGAGGGGTCATGGTCTCCAAGCAGAAGCCCACCAGTGTCATCGAAAACTTGTCCGCCTCACTCTATGACTCCGAGATATCGAGGCCAGCAGTGATTTGAACCAACGGGCTTTCGGCTGAAGTATTCTGTTGCGCTTGCAGTCCACGGCGAGTGTTGGCTATTCACATAGGACCTGGCACCATGTCATTCTTCTCGTGGCTGCAGCGCCGTGCAAGCCGGGCGCCAGGATCCGCGGTGTTGCCCGATGAAGACATCGAAGCTCAACTACAACTACTCTGCACTCCACCTCCCTCGTGGGCTACTGGAAAGACAACCGGCGAAATTTCTCATAGGAACATACAGGGCCTTGAGATACTGCTCGAACTCTTGGACGCCGAGGCAAACCGCAAAGGCTCTCTTCGCTGGTGCATTACACCCAGGACATATGGCATCCTCCGGAACATCGGCGCACTCGAGTTCATGGACGAGTTCAGGTCAAAGTTCAACGACTTCTACCTCCCGTACAATGAGCGGACTCTGCCGGGATTCCTACAACAGAAAGACGGCAGGAACCTAAGGCAGGCATTCCTGGACGCGCAAGGTTATTTCCTGACAAATGCGAAGCTCATGGAAACAGCCGGCACCTCAACGCACTTCCTCATTTACGGCAATGGTGACAATAATTTCAAACCCATCAGGACGCTGGGGCAGGGGAGTTTCGGGTAAGTTGGATAGATTAGGCCCTTGACATGCCTCATTCTGTGAAAGGTGTCATGGTGTGATTCTCATCGTGATTGTTGCTGATAGAATCCAGTGGTGTAGACCTCGTGTACAGCCGATTGAGTCTGCGGAAGTTCGCGCGTAAGAGGGTCCTGAGAGGTCGGGATTATGACAGAAGCCGTGACAATCAGCGTACCCTAATCAGTGAGCTCAGGCACTTGAAGCAACTTAGCCACCGTCATCTAGTCAAGATCGTCGCGAGCTACACAGACCCGGAGTACATATCGTACATCATGGAGCCAGTGGCAGACTCGGATCTGGAACATATCCTCGCGCGGCCGGGAGATGTCGCATCCGAATACCAGTGTCAGAGTTCACTCAGAAGATTCTTTGGCTGCCTCGCTGGTGCTGTCAACTATCTCCATCAGAGCAAGATCAGACACCGAGACATTACTGCGCGGAACATCTTGATCTACCGTGACGATGTCTACATCAGTGACTTCGGTTCGGCCTACAATTGGTCCAATCGTTCTGTCAGTGCCACAAGACATCAGAACACACCAGTCAGTCCCGATTATCAGGCACCGGAGATTGCTAAAAGGGAAGAGCGCGACTCGAAAAGCGACATGTTCTCACTGGGAGTGGTCTTCCTGGAGATGACAAGGTTGCTGGGGCGTCCAGTAGCTGAACTCAAACTTCGAATAAAGGCGAATGCAAGAAAGCACAACTCCGACCAGCCCTACGTCTACGCAAACCTTCCTGTGGTCACCGCCTGGCTGGATGAATTAATGAAGGCGAATACTGTTGAGCATGACAATGAGCCACTAGTCTGGGTGAGGGACCTGCTTCAGGAGAAACCGAACAATCGACCGTCGGCAAAAGGTCTCATGAAAGACATCCTGGAGTCCCCATCGTTCCGCAGCTTTTGCTGCTTCGAATGCCAGGGGGATTTCGAGGAGCGGGCTTTTGAGTACGACGCCGGGCTGCAACGTCACGAGTGCCTGGAGGACTCCACTGCCACGAAGAACACTGTGGCTCACATGTTCGGCGAGGAAGCATCAAAAAATGGCATCCCCCTGCAGAAGAGCGAGTCCGTTGAACGATGGCTTGGCGTTACGAGGCTCGACAGTGGCGATGAAGTGCCGATGCCTGGAGCCTTTCCTGATATCCAGGATGCACGTGCTTTGAGCGGGCCTAACTCAGATGAAAGCAATAGCTTTCATTCTACTTTCTATGCACAGGATTTGTACCTGAGCCCGGAACTCAATGGAGGCGACCAATGGTATACCCAGAGTATCTGGGCGAACGAGTCTGACGAGCGTGTCTTTCGAATCTCTGACGATACCACACCGCCAGCTGGATACTCAGAGCCTGCACCTGTTGATCAAGCGATCTCTGATTATGATTATGAGAGAACGGTCCGTGACACAGGCCTGGGATTCATGGAATATGGAAGCAGTGACTCGGATCAAGATGCAGAGCACCAGATGTTCGAGGAGTATACGGACGCGTCAGATACGAGCTCCGATAGTGAATTTGCCTCCACGACTCACATGACTTTTGGAATCGCCTCAACTGTAAAGGAACTCGGCATTATCCCGGAACTTGACGAAATACAGTCTGAAGAAGGTGTCTCCGGGGAGGATGATAAGAACAGTCACCAGTTCCAGGAGTTTTCTGATGACTCCACCACAAATGAGGAGATTCAAACTGGCGATGCGGATCTCCAAGTTCACAAAGCTGAGCCAGTGAGGCATTCGTTGGACTCATTCTGCCCCCCAGCCCAGGGTTCCGATGATGGGCAACTGGCTTTTCCCGTTGCCGCTGGGTATACCGGGAGCCCATACGCCAGCATGGACCTTCGCGGCTCAGCCACGACAAGACCACAGGCAGTTCCATGTGAAGATGATCCGGAAAATGCAATAGCTGACACCGCTCAAGACCCAGCCGCTGCAACGCTGGAGTTGGGTCAGTTGATAATGATTGAACGGCCCATCGAATAACAAGGCAGTTCTGCTTCAAATGAATTACACAAGTCGCCAGAGCAGCCCGAGAGCACCTTCGAGAGACTAGAAGACTTTTCCTCGTCGAATGAGGACGATTTCATCACCGCGTCATTGTCGTCGATATCCGCACGTGTTGTACTGGGCGAAGACCAAATAGAATACGGGAGCACGATGATCCTGAGTGAGGCGAATGCATATGGATTGTCTTCATGGCCTGGAGCATCAGGTACCCCTGGATGTAACACCAATATGGACGCAGTTCCTGGAGAGGCTGAGCAGACAGTCCGCTTTGCGGCCCCCCCCCCCTCCGCCAACACCGCACACGACTGAGTCGATATTGGGAGTGACCAGCCTTGCTACCGCAGTGGATTCACCAGAGAGAAGCTTTTCAAGAGCAAGTGACGATTTCGGGTACATCCTTCCAACCTCTACTGTCAAGAGTCAACCACAGCAGCCTGAGCAAATCCTGGCGCCGCTGCAAGTGGATGACAAGCACAAGAGAAGAGTCATTAAAATCCCGAAGGGTCCTTCAGCCGGTCGAAATCACGAGAAGGTGGCAGCAAGCGCTCCAGAGGATGACACCAGGGAAACAGAGCTCCTTGCGCATGGCTCACATCCACCAGCAGGAAACCAAAACTTACAGGAATGGTTATATGATTATGCTTCGACTCCAGCAGACCAGAATAGTCATCATGTTCTTGGGAAGATCGATGAGGATACTGAAGTGAAGGTTCAGCCGGAATCTGGCAGATTCTTTGAGACCAGCATTAGAGGGGTCTTCTCGCGAAAACTCCTACCATTACCAACGGCTCCGCAAAGACAAGAGGCTCGCAAGGCACAGCTTTTTGGGCATAGACCACAACTACTGGCCGCCGGAAATGCAATGGACAAGTCTGAGAATGCCCAACCTTCACATTCAACGTCTGTTCCGCGTCTTCCCCTCACAGCAGCAAACGTCAAGGCCCTGGGCGATATCAGGAGTCGTCTGCCTCCTACTCGAAGGAAACTGTCCATGCAGCTGCAGACGGGTGCAGAAAAGACACTTCCAGTGCAACCTGACCCACCAGTCTCAAATGAGACAGAACAAGACTCCGGCAATACCAGTTCTTCGATTCCGAGGAGCCCTCGCCAGAGGACAGCACTTCCGGCGATCAACGCCAAAATACTGATGAAGGCAGTGTGGGATTCGGCATCAGCGAATGCCCCGACATCTGTCATGTCGGAAGCTACCGAAACGAAGCTCTCCAGGATACTGGTCCCATTTGATCAGTATGACAGGATGCACAACCTGTTGAGAGATTACTGCAAGCAAGGCAAGGCCACTGCTGTCAGGTTCCTCTTACAGAAGGGCTGCAACCCCGGCACGAAGAAGCACCCACGTCGTGCACCACTTCTTGCGGCGGTACAGGGGGCAAGCGAAAAGCATAACAAGTGTGCTCGTGAGCTCATCAAGCACGACGTGGACGTGGATGTAAAGAGCAAGAGGTCTGGAAAATCAGCGTTGCATCTTGCCGTCGAGAACGACGAATTCCGGGGCTACGTCAGGCTCATCTGGCTGTTGGTGAATGCGGGGGCCGAAACGAACATGCCCGATGAGAATGGAGACTTCCCATTGACAAAAGTCTTCTTCGGCGCGGGTTCTCTTCCGCTCCAGAAGCATCGTCTTGAGGCTTTGGCTGTGCTTCTGCAGGGCGGAGCTGAGCCGAACCTACATGCTCCCGCTACAGGCAACACTCCCCTGCACTTGGCTGTGCGGAGGCAAGACAAGTGGGCGGTGGCCATGCTCTTACACAAGGGGGCTGATGTCAACGCAAATAACTCGTCCGGTGCGACGCCTCTGCAGATCACAGCGAACCAGTTCCGCGGTGATTTGAACCCTGACCATGCTCAGGTGCTGGACCTGTTGTTGCAGGCGAAAGCGCTGATCGACGAGAGAGCGGGCGCTCTGAACCGAACCGCGCTTCACTTGGCGATCGCCTCAGGGACTGCGCATGCAGTGAAACTTCTCCTCGACTACGGTGCAAACCCGAGGCTTGCCGACAGGGACGGCAACACCGCCATCATGCTCGCCATCAGGGGGGCAGCCAACATGACGGCTGACCCGGACAGGGTCGAGGACCACGTCGAGGTTATGGACCGGCTGGTCAAGTGACTCGGGCGCTCCTGGGCACAGGCGGCCAACCTGCAAGGCATGTGTGCTGTGGAAGCTGCCTGCTCGGGCAGTGATATGGGTCTCTTGCGCACCCTATTACCCGAAGGCCGCCTTGATCCGAGGTCCAAGTTTCGCGATGGGACAATTCTAGACTTTGCTCGGGCAAATGGGACGCAGGAGTCGCGGGAGGTGATTGAGTCGCTTGGGCGACAAATGAACTGAATATGGCCCACTACAGGAACCATGGGCCTTCGGGAAGCTGCTGAATATTCCGACTGGCATCAAGTCTACACAAACCTCGGGTCTTGACGGCCTCCTTGGGAGCCAGTCTCGAGGCGAGTCCCAAAGACTGCGGTCGACAGAGTCGGTCTCCTGCACAGAGACATGTCAACGACGAGACAGCACGAATTCTTCTTCTTTGGTCTACCGTTTCATCTCAGCTTACAGGACGTTAAACACTGGCCCTCCCGACATCTGACGCCAAAATTGATGACGGCGTCGATATGGTTGGCCAGTGGAGGCTTTGTGCTGAGCATAGTGGTCTGAAGCGCTCTCACGTCTACAAATATCCGTAAGGGCAGTGGTAAGTGCAAGGCAACAGGTGTGCGGTCAATGGGCCAGGTGCTGGCGTTTAGTATTGCATCAGTTAGATGGGACTGAAGATTTTGCAATTCGACACAGAGTGTTCATGTCTCTATCATCGTCCAGTCCGCCTCGTGGGATGGGCAAGGACCGCGCCATGCTTCTGAGACCCATCTGGGTCAACAACAGCACCAAGTTCTTGGATGTACCCACATAGCATGGAGTTGATTCATCAGCACTGTCCTCGTGAGGCTCGTCAGTGGGGTCCTAAGAAGGCTGACAGGCGGATGCGTTAAATTCGGCCGCTTCTTACACAGTGTCTCTCTGCTTGAATCTCCTTCAAGTGGCGGGTGCGAGAAGCCCCCGAAATACAAGTGAGTGGCAATGCTCATCTTCGTTCCCATCTCTCCAATGCTTGGTAAGCCCGGCAGACAAGATTCCATCGATCGAGAGTGTGTGCCGAGATTTGTTGACGAGGGAGCAAAAGTACTAAGAATAGCCTCACGACCGGTGGGACCAGCCGTACCTGGAAGAGGAGCCCCTCCCAATGTGTGTAGAATGGGACGATCGGCGGGTCGCGTCTATCTCGAGCTGGCAACCCAGCCCACGATCCAAGGCGAAAGAAAGGCCGCCGACGGACGATACGTGCCGGAATGTGACAAGGGGGAGGGGCGGGGACCAGACGGCATTTGGAACGACTCCTCGTTCGGGCTGTGATTGCAGTCAGATAACGAGCGCCACTGCGACTGTGATGCCGATATACCTCGCGCGTGTGGTTTTGGGAAATTTGATGCCATCATCATTTGCCCGCGAATCCCACTGCAGGGGTTTCCCGCCCAGAGGCCGAGTAACCCCATCCGTCTGTAAGTCAGTCAGTCAGTCAGTCAACTCCTGCTTTGCCTCCCCTTTTTGGTCGCAGCACTGCCTCATCCTCCCGTCTCCCCTGCGCGCAGCCCTCAACCACAACCCACAACCCGCGTCCCACGTCCCACGTCCCACGTTATACCATGTCCCACACGCACGCTACCGGTGGCGTCTAGCTCGCGCCTACACGGGGGAGCTGTTTTATCCTGTTGCCTGGAGGGGCAGCCCGACCCCTCCACCCTGCCGGAGCGGGCCTGAGCTATCGCGGCAAATCCTTCGCCCAAGGAGCGAACACTCCACAAAATCTGCCCAGCGGGCTAGGCGCAGAAACCATCTCCAATACTGGCAACGGCGCGAGGCGGGCGGCAACAGCTGAGGCTCTCTGGAGGTCGTTGCTGGCCCCGCCGGCAGGGACCTTGATCCAGGGGGACAGGGAAGCCCAGGAACGGCCGCCTTCTCTCCCAATGCGGCTGTCAGAGCTTGTCAGGCGGATCGATCGGACGGACAGACAACAATCTGTCAGTCCGTCTGGCAGGCCATGTGCTCAGGCCCGGGTGGGCCACGCGAGAGCCACGCATCGAATCCGCCTGCCGGGGATCATCATGGAGGTAACGGTCGCGTCAATGGCGGCTGTCTTTGACGCCCGGTGGCAGGGGGACCACTTGTTCTAATTATGGTCGGTTCTCCGGGCAGAGGGCTGGGCTCGTGGGCTCATGTATGGCTGCGACGATCGCGATGCGGGCACCAAGGCGCGATGCCTGCCCTGAGGATCTTGACTTCTGCCTTGTCCGGGTTCGAGTCACAGGTTTCTCTTGTGGGCGGCGGTGCCGGCGAGGCATAATCTACCGGCCCAGGCAGGTCAGTAACGAATATCGGGATCACCTGCAGTCACTTGCAGATGTCCCCATACACCACCAAGGTGTATTTCATGCGTGGGATATTATGGTCCGGTCGCGGCCGCGAATGGCGAGCCACGCTGGTGCAGAAGGATTCCGAGAACGCACCTTTTTAGGAAATCCGTCTCGCAAGACTGATGATCATGCAGTGTTGATCAACAGCCGGCCTGTAACACAGCTGGAGGCAGCGCAGCCCTTTGAGCTCTGAGAATCTCCTCGCTTGGCATGAAACAGGAAACACCAAAAGGATCTAAGGTTGGGGAGGATCACGCCGCTGCAGGGTGGGCACCTACAGGAGAAAAGAGCCCGAGAAGCAGGTTCTGCATGCAGAAAAACGCCTGGCCGTTGTCCAAGAGAGGACGCCCTCTGCTCTGAAACAAAATCCTGCTCACGCGGGCGGCACCCGACCTGCCCACCCCGCGAAGTTGTGGTTGCAAGATAGCTTCACTCCGGCCCCGGGCGAGTGTGGGCCAGACTGGGCCTCGTGGCCTGGCTTTCGCGGGCGATAACAAGGGGATAGATGAGGGGGGGCGTGTGCATTCGAACGCGCGGGATCAGTCTTCTTCTTCTTGCTGTCTGTCTGTCTGCATCTCCATGTACTCCGTGTGCAGTAAAACAGTCCTGCGGCCGAAGCTCCCGCCTCTTCCCGAAACCCCCCCCCTCCTTCATGATGTGCGTTCGCGGTTGTCCGCTATGGCCCTACCAGGGGTAGTAGTCACAACGGCGGGCTTGAAGACCAGGGGCCCGAGCCTCGAGAGGTCTGTCTGGTCCCCCAGGACTGATCAGCGGGAAAAAATGCCTGGCTGAGGGTCCAGCCAGGATCGAGCTCGACCGGTAACTTGCAGAATATTGTGCCGACGTGACGGAGTCGCGGCGGACAAAGGTGGGCCGCATGGCGTCGAGGGCGATATCCTCTGTCCCAGACAGCCACGGTGAAACAGTGACTCCCTGCTTGAGGTAGACATAGGTCGTACCTGGCGACGTTCCATCTTTAGCATCAGATAGATCAGGTAACGGCGCCGCTGGAAGGCAACCTGTCTCGAGGCTAACCCTCATCAAGAAACACATGAAGCAGCTGAGCAGGGCAGAGCCACTACCCTGTGGTGCGGCCCTCCAGTTCCTTTTACACGCGAGGACGGCACTAATGGACTCGTATACATAACACCAGAATGGTGAGCGTGGATGCCGTCCACTGCAGTAGGACCAAGGAAACCAGCTTCCACGCGCTTACAGGCTCCGGCCCATCCGATATCAGGGTGCCCAGGCGGATCGGGTACCACTGCGCACCTAATACCCAAGTGCTACACCACGTGATGCTAGACGAGCTCATTCTGGCTCGCTTGTACCCACTCAGAGATTGTTTCTACGAACGCGCTCCGCTCAAGGACAGACCCATTCCAGAATGATGGGAGATCACGGCGCGGCACCACGGCGAGGAACTTGTGCGGTTATGGCTTCACCGCGGAACTTCCGCGGTCTATCCAGACACCGAGAGGCCCGCTCACACCATATTGGAGAACAGATATAGTCAGTGGCTATCAGGAAAGACATGCAATGCTGGCCCAAGTCTGATGTGACGGACAGTAACTTGTAACGGGGTATGCCAGCTGTGCCGGAGCCCCGGGGCTCGAGCTGCTACATTCCAGACGGTGACTAGCATCCACAATACTGTACTGTAGTGTCTCATGTCGCAGTCAAGATCTTGACGCCGACAGAAGCACATCATCAGAACCGTGGTATATAGCCTATGGCGCGTAGCTAGCACCAGGAGTGATGGGGAAGGGTCGCCGCCATAGGAGTCATGACAGCAGTCAATTCTCTCCTCTGGATCATGTCGCTCCCAAGGAAGGTGGTACTTTGGCAAGCTACAGCAAATGGTTCGACTCGGAACAGCCAGGCAAAGCCTCTCGAACGATCATTGCCGTGCGTTGTGACCTTGAGGCCGTGTCTCACGCTTCAACACCGGTCGAGACTCCATTGTAACAATGATCTTCATGCAATGAAGTGCTGTCGAAGACCAATAAATAGACAGATGCCACTAAGTCGATCACAACTGATAATCATGTCATGCGCGGAACTTGACTGGGAGGAGAAAAGAACAGCAGAGACAGATCGGCAGCAGCACCCAGAGACTGACTGGGTCACAGAGGGAAGGGCAGCTTCGTCCACCCGGGGTTGAGCCACTCAGCACGACGCAGGCACAGGGTCCAGCCAGCCATGGCTACTAGCTTCATAAATAGACACGTCAGGCGACGATGGCTTCACTTGCCCAAAGACAAAAGATTGGGTCCCTCCCTGCGTAGAAGTCATGCTTGAGGGGACGCGAGACACTATGGCGAGAAGAACGCCCCCCCCTCTCACCCCAACGGAGGATATTGAGCCTGCCTTGGTGTGGGTAAAGTCTCGTGCCACCTACCATTCCTGAGCGGCAAGGCCGGAAGGGGGGGGGGTTGTGTAATGTATCTTTGCTGCCTGTGTAACCCCGAAGGACCATGCAGAGGGGGCAAGAAGCAAGAACAATTGCCCACTGGTCAGCTCTGCTCGTGCCCCTTGTGGAGTTGGGTGAGCCAGACTCGGTCAAGTGACAGCGCCATTAGGTGAGACAACAGCCAGTGCCGGCAGCAGTAGACCACATTGGTAAGGCTGAAGAGTGCTTACTGTCCCACAGTCCCGCGCAGTGCAAGCCCTGCTTCCCAGAGCACCGGTACCTACCCCCACAGGGGCAGCAAGGGAGAGCAAGACACCACAGAGGCTCCCGCCGTGAGCCTTACCGCTGCTTGACTGACTACTGGTCTCGCCGCCGTGGTGCGATGGAATGTAACAGCTCTCCCACCGGCAAAGATGAGAGGCGTGAAAGTCTACAAAAGACCACAAGTCACCTGAGACATTCCGATGTGTTGCTCAGCCGCCTCACGATCTTGTCCCACCCCAACCGGCAATATCGCGGCCAGCCACGGCAACGGGAGTGGCATCCCATACGGTTAGCAGCCGAATCGGCCTTTGTCTCTGTCGCACACCATCGGTGCGCGGGTCGGACAATTGTTTGTTCTTTTCTTGCTTCTGGCCTTGGCCTACCTCGGACTGGGCTCGCTTCTCGAAGCACGGAGACATCCTTCTATGGTGCTTGGGCACACCTTCGAGGCTTGCCCCCCCCCCCCNCCGCCCGTGCCCGCCAAATACGTGGCTTGCTCCAGTGAGAACATTATGTCCTGATCCAGACCGCGAGTTGGGGGCTGCTTGTGCCCTTCACGGCGAGCCGGCGAATCACAGCCAGAGACATGCCACCACCCGCAGCCCGTGAGGGCGTTTTCCTGCGCCATAAGTGTTCGAGAGACTCGACGCCCCATCAGCACGTGAAAACAGAACAATGCCAGTCGAAAGGGACGCTGGGCATACTGTTAGGTACGGTGGTACACATAGTCGTCGACATCAGCCTTTGGCCGGCGCCAAGCCGACCTGCCCACAGCGTCTGGTCGACCTAGGCGCACAGAGTAGTATGCTCCGCACGGCATCAGGAATAGACGAGACGATGGCACAGAGCTTGTGCGAGCCTAACAAATCTTTCCAGTAGGGTTGCGGGGCCTACCCAGGACGAGAATGGGTCTTTTTTCTCTTGCTGTGAACCTGGGCCCCGGCAAAGTATGGACAGCGGGACCGAGGCGAACAGGCCAATCCTATTGCAGCGAATGTATCTGCCTGATGGGCACGGTGGCTGTTCCTGGGGCTCGGGACCGGTCATTTTCTCCAGGCGGGCACACCTGGTTAATAGCAGGACCCGCCCCAGCCAGGACTTTAAATTGAGTCGGTCTTTGTGGCCGACCCTTAAGGCGGAGCAACGGCCCTGGTTCTCGCCAGCCATGTCCGTGGGTCCCACGGCCGTTTTGGAGTGGGCAGACGGCAGGTCCACACTCAAAAGACAGCCCCATTTCCGGTGCTGGTCTCCCGGAGTCTCGGAAGCTGCAATCGATAAGTGATGTCCCGCTTTGGACGTGTTTGACCGCCGGCAAGGGAAGGATTCTAGGTTAGACACAGCCCTACCGAGCTACCTGTAAGGACCGCCCTCGAACCAAGAGGGTATACAACCTATCTCAAGCGAAAGAGGTTTGATAGTAGCGAGAAGACGTGGTGCTTGCCACGCCTTGCCTCATGTAACAGTTTCCATTTCCTCCGCTGTGTTGCGGGGCTCCGAAGGTGTTGCTGAGGGGTTTGCCGTCTGGTATGGTTCATGGGCAGGGTGGTGGTACCAAGCTGTCGAGAGCATTTGCGATCATTGCTACCCCTGGTTGCAAGGAGAGCGCTTGGGCCGATGTTCATTGGATACCACCGTAGCACTGGCGAACAAAAGGACCCCCGTTTGATGCATATGCCCCACCCCGGGGCCCGTGGCCGCTACCGTGTGCTGTGACAGTGTTGCACTGGCTGGCCAGTATCAATGCAACCGGAGACTGGTACTGTGGGATTAGCCTTGGTGGAGAGCATCATTTTCCAATCTCTTGCCGTTAGCTTAGCATGTGCTTGCCAGTCATTGCATGATCGGCCGAGACGGGTAGTCGCCGCCTTTTTGACAACCGGTCAAGTAGGTTCCCGCCTTTGTTATGGGCCTGGGCGTTCATTTCAACGAGCCAGAAAACCTAATGTCCGCCGGCCGGTAAGATGGGCGCCGACAGCTCTGGTGCGGTGAGCTGGGTGGGCACTTCACTACGTTGCATGAAACGCGGGTCGCATGTCGCGCCTCACGGTGCTTCGGTCGCACACGTTCTTTGCGAAACATTGCACGAGATCTCACGGCACCCAACCACCACAGCCGACCTGCTGGTAGTTGATGGTGCAGCTTGGCCGGGAGGGACGTTGAGCCAAGGGTGGCCGTAGGGCTGGAGACCATCCCATAGCGAGGTAGTCGCCGCAGAGGAGAGTTCCCCCGTGCGGGGATGCCCATGTTTGTCAGCCTCAATCGGCTCAGGGACTTGTCTTGTGGTGTGCTGCCAATTGGACAGATCGGGAGCTAGTTCTCAACCCGAAAGTGTACGGTATCATTGAGAGGCAGCTCACTGCAGCTATTGTTCGATGTCGCCTCGACACGGCTCGGGTAGACCGCTTCCTAGACCCGTCATGAGGATGACTGCATGGTGTCAAGATTTCGTTGGTTCGAGTTTACGAAGGATGGCCACATGGCTCACGCTCCTTGAAAGGGGACTGTGACAGTGCTGGCACCATCTCAACCAGCATTCACTTGTAATGGCGGGCTAGCCAATAGAGAACGACCGTGTTTCCAGTTGGTCCTGCAGCATAATCTTTACGAGGGAGACGAAAGAGGCTCCGTCTGCCATGGCCGCAGCGGCCCATCTGTCCCTCCGGCAGGCTGGGATATCCGGCCAAATGCACGACCGAGGGAGGTGAAGCATGAGCTGCATTGGTGAAGGGCAGCACCTGTTGATTTGAAGATGACAGTAGTCATAGCATTTTGGCCACGAAACACTTTGATTGGTCGTCATCGAGTTGCGAGTCCAAATCTAGCCAAATCCCATGCGGCCTGCTCATTTCGCGGCGGCGTTTGGCGTAGAGATGCGCCAGAGAACTCTGCTCAAGCTTAGAATACCCTCAAACGGGTCAATGACGCAAGTACCAGAAGCTCAAATAAAGGCACAGAGTTTGGTTTCCAGCATCCAAGGCCCGGAAGGGGGGGGGGGGCGCGTTCGCTTGTTTGTCCCGTTCCCTGTCCAATCACCGTGTGCGTCGTTGCTGGATGTTGGCCGATCCCGGGTTGCCCAACTAGCTGCAAGGCCAGGGCGTTACAGACCATTGACTGGCCGCATCTCCAAGCAGTCGAGGCGCAACTCTGCGCCCACCTAGACGCCGCGGAATTGTCGTGTGTGCAAATAGCTGCTTCCCGTCTCTGGATTTTGCCCAGTTTGAGAATTTTGGTGGCGAGAACCACTGTCTTGGTGCCGAGCCTGGTCACGCGTCGCCGCAGAGGGGAGGCGGGCGGCGACTGTCCGCGGCGGCTCAACGGTTTGACGGTAGGACACAAGCTACTAACTGGGGCCATTGGCTGACGGACGTTGCGTGATCTTTTCGGTGGTGTTCTCAGGAAGATCGCGGAACCGGTGCCTGAGCCCCGTAGGGCTGCGGGAGTATCCACGACAAAGCAATCCTCCCGTGCAAACCGTGCGAACTGCCGTCATCCGGCGTCTGCTTATGGTGTTGCCCTGGCGCCCGCATGCGTCGTCCCGCGGATCCGATGACTACTGGTGGTCGAGCGACAGGACGGACACTCACCAGGAGAAGCTGCATCTGCTCGTATAAGTGCGGGGCATTTGTGTGCGATGCCCTGCCGACTCTTGATTGTGCAATGGGTGCTTGGGGCTAATGTGCGCGACAGGCGGTCGAGATGCCCTGTCACACCCATGCAAATGGGGGTAATTGTCGGTGGCCTTAACAATTTTTTTCGAGTGTCGTCTGTGGTACACCTACGTCAGCAGGTGACAATCTGATTTGTAGGGGTAGGGGGCGTGTGTTCAGCGGCGGTCTCATTCTGACCCGTCTCCTGCAGCATCAATATGGGCTGCTTCTTGCACTACCCTGGTAGTCTGACCGACTGTTGGCCGGCCCTATGGTCACGGTGGGCAACCCGCTTGCAGCAGGGAACGGCTCACGAGTGGTGGTCGCCTGCATAATTCTGGGTGCCTTGTTGTGGCACAGCTTGTGTAACCTGGCTTGCCCGTCTAGGCGCGGCTAATTTGAGTGGAATGGAGACTGTCATGGTTACACAAAGTGGCCCCCCAGTAAGCACTGTGCCACCTTGAAAGTGGGCTGTGTAACACCAAAGGGCAAAAGATGGAGGAAGCTCAAGCGCGCACTTCTCTTCAGTGTCTTTGTCCACTGCCAGATTAATACCACTTTCGGCCTTCGTCCGGTGCCGACACCGTCCTTTACCACTGCAATGGCCTGGCCTCGAGGCTGCTGTTATTTTCTGGCTGCCCCTGTGCCGCCCTCCCTGGTGCATGGCATGCCCCTTCGTGCCAAGAGGCTCCTCGCAGCGACGAATAGCTTAGCAGCTGGTGTAGAGTAACTAATGGCAGTGATCGGACCAGAACGGTTATCAGCCGGCCGGCTGATGCAACTGCTTGTCCGTGCAGGTCTCTGCAGGGCTCCGCGGTAGTGACCTCGGTGTGCCTTGTAGTCACAACTGTTGCATGTAAATCTTGCCGGTGACACATCCTGTCAAGGTGCGGCGGGTGTGGGTTTCCGCTGCGACGACAACGACAGCGGCCGGGGCGTGGGTTGGGTGGGTGGCCATGTGCACACCCCTTTTTTCACAGTGTTGCATTGAACAGGGTTCTTTTGTGAACCATGACACGTTGGAGCCTCTCGATGCGATGAACTGAACCCGGTCCAATGCCAAGACTAGATCCACTCTGGTGGACTGGGCGTCGTCCGGTGCAATTGCAAGGCCCAACATGTCCAACCTTGACGAATAAAAAGCCCCGACACTGCGACCTTATCAAGGGTGGGCGGGCCGCAACTTAGTGCACATCCTTGATGGGTTGCGATTGTACCTGCAACCGTACCAGCAGCGATGCTGAAGAAGGAACGACCACATCGCGCAAAGGAAGCGCCATGAGGCGCTTGTCAAGCGCGGTGAATGGCGTCGTCCCTCTCTGCTGTGCAGGGGTTGATTTCTCGCTCGGTATCGATCCTGCGAGGAAGCCGTAAGAAGAAATGCAGTTGGTTGTTACATGCATGTATGCGGCTTGCTCCGATTTCGATAACGAAGACCCCCGAGGATTGCTACCGCAGTGCTGGAAAATGGTTCCACAAGAGGGGCGCCAAGTTACGGCAAGGATCAACAGTCCCCGCAAGCCGGGGAACAAATCGAACAAGGTCCGCCGCCGCCCGAGCCTTGTGGCCAGCGGAGTCGAACCCTCCTGCGGGGACCGAGAGTGATTATCAATCCCAATCGGATCGGGAAGATTAGTGTATGGAAATGGCGTGTCCACCCCTGGAGACGTCTCGCAGAGGCACCTTGGGCGACGAGATTCTCTCGCACCACTTGGCTGTGGGTTCTGGCACGAGCACCAAGATTGGTGGTCCTGTTGCGATGTCCTTGGTGCTGCAGGCCGGTGGCGTGAAAGAAGTGCTCATCACAGGGCGGTGCTGGATGTGGACTGCCGAGGGACGATCGGTGTTTTGCGCCCAGACTGCGTGATCTTGGTAGGGGCGCCGGGAATAGGCAGTACCGTACTGTCGGAAGTGGTCACGAGTCGAGCACACGCGAGGTGACAAGGCGGGCGGTCCCCAAGACGCGCCGAGAACCTGGCAGTCCGGTTTGAGGAGCCTGGCATGCGAAGAGAAAACGATAACGAGCGGCCCTTGGGCGAGGGCAGCCAGCCACCTGCCGCGGTGCAACAGCTGAGAGGCACCGACCTACTTTCACTCACCGGACGTAGCGACTTGACCAGGACAGGTCTTGGGTGGAATCCTGCCAGCAGTGAAGGAACTGGCACCACGGGCGTGTCGGTGTCTCCAATGGCGTGTGCTCTGTGTGCGACAGCAAGTCGTTTGCGGTCGCTTCATCCTGAGGCCGGGCTCCTTTCCAAGGGCCTTTTGGTAGTGGCGTTACACTGGGTGTAACGGTTTGGGGGAGCGGACGGCGGCAAATGGATCTTGATGGGTCTCGTCGCTTTCGTCTGAGGCCTGGGGCCCTGCACATGTGGGCAATCTGCTGTGTGGGTTGCTCTGCGCTGTGTCCCCACGAGGGACATATGCACCCTTCAGGGCTGCACCTGAGGCAATGCAACGCTGCGCTGCGCCCATTGAAAGTTCGGGTCCGATGCGAGCTGGCATGGCATGCATCGGATGACGGGGCCATCCCGGCTGAGATGTGAGCTTCCAGATGTAGCATTAGGCAGACACCTTTTTGGGCCAGGGCAAAGATCAAGATGAGGGAGGGAGGGACTGACTGACTGACTGACTGACTGTTGACGCTGCCGCCATGGACAGAGAATCAGAGACACGGAGAGACACAGACAGAAACAGAAACAGAAACAGATGTCCCTTTGTGAGCTCCACACACACAAGAATTGGCGAAGATTGAAGGCCGAGGTGGTACGTGCGTGGGTTGTGGTGATTTCAACCCTTAGGGTACGTACCCAAATTAACCTCATCATCGCAGTTGCCACAGGCACTGGCACTGGCCTGTGCTCTGACGGGCAGACGGCAGGACCAGGAACCATCGACTATGTATTGGTCTAGGGGAGCACATGGTATACCTAGGTAGTTTGTTTGTTCAGATGATTTAGCACAACATCGTGCTTCCTCAATCGCTCTAGCCCATCTCATAGCGCTCTTCTTGTCATCTTGCTGTATAACACACCTCCAAATTGACGCCGGAAAACCCAGGCGTCACCGGGTCGGACATGCCAGAGTAGATCTACTTAGTCAGGGCATTCGCCAACGGTGTGAGCATCCCACAGGGCGGAGCCCCGATTTCTCCATGCAAAGAACAGTCAGAGGGCTGGGCTCGCTGCTGCAGCTCTAGAGTGGATACCAAAGCGCAGCAAACAACCAGGCATAGGCTCAACTCAAAAAGCAGGTGGAGCTTGCGGCCTCGAGCCTCGTGGCCCCCCGGGCATCTCGTCAGCCGGGACGAGGCACAGCAGATCCAGGGAAAATCTCAAAGGAATGCCGCCCATGCCACAGGGCTGCCGCCGTTCTGCCGGATCGCTGCCTCAGGCCGCGCCGTCTAATGAGTCTCGAGTCTCTTCGACGACTCAGCGCAGATCGTCAATCACTCAGCACCAGGCCGCGGGCCACGGTCGGCCCTGACACATGGCCATGGCCAGCCAGCCGTGCCGGCCCAGCCATCCACCAGAGTCGGAGCTGGCAGCAATCTCAATATAGAACACGACGGACGCCCCTAGGGCCAACGCTGTTCGCTGACCTCACCACCCTGGATACTCCACTCCACTGCACTACACCACACTGCACCGTGTGGTCGATTTGGTCTAGTCGGTGATGCGACGAGGCCCGACTGGGAGGCCCAGACGACCCACGAGGTAGGGAGGTATTCTAGGATGGTGCTGGCCTAAACCTTCAATCGTCCCCTACAGTAAGAAGGAGCGCCCATCCATGTCCACACGCCTGCTCATTATCAAAGGCGGGCAAGGGCGCCAGCACCGCAGGAAAAAGCCCCCAAATGAGCTGAAATGTGGGGGGTGACGTCGGGCTCCCTCGATTGGCGGTGGTGATGTGCTTCGCCCGGGTTTACCGGCTGGCACTGGACATTTGATGTGAGAGGGGAACGAAGGGGTTGCCAAGGGGCCGCCCCAGGGAAGGGGTTTGGTGCGTCGAGCTCCCCCTCGTCAGCGCATCCCCCCTCCCCACGTTTGCGGCCCACCCGTAGACTACATGATCTCTTCCAAGCGTTCGGGTCGATGGCCTCCTGTCTGCATGCACGACAGGACCAACAGCAGAGATGACCGCAATGGCCTTTGGCCATTTGATCTTCTAGAACAAGTCTGCGCCACCCAAGACTCCCTGTCGCGTCCTGCAGCAAGATGCTGTGGGCGTCCCGAAGACACGGGACAAGTCTGACGTGTCAGCGTGGTAGTTATTTTGTGGTTTTGGACGACCGAGAGAGAGACATTCTGCTTGATTTTTTTTTTTGTGTGTGTGTGTGTTACCAGCCATCGAAATGCTGTCAAACCGTCCGCCTGAGTGGTGCCGGGGCTGATTGGGCAGCATGGGCGACGGAAAGAGGCAGACGCCACGCGGGAGAAGAAGCAGGGTGCGGACCTAATTGCTCCTCCCATCTCCCATCGACCATCGAGATACCCAGCGCCGCGGGAACCAAGCGACCGGAGCCCTGGAAACTGAGATTAAAGTACGCAGTGCCCAGATCACCATGTGCCCTCCTCTCCAGGCAGCTACAGCAAGCTCCCTGAGCCGCCCGGGTGCCGGGGTTCGTGATTGATTGACCGATTGATACTTCGGACGGAACCAGCCACCCGGGTGACCAAGGTTTGCTGCTCAGCACCTGGAGGGCAATCTCGCCTCTCCCCACACCGGCGAAGACGCCCCTTTCCGGCCCCCCGCCTTTGTCGCCGAACGCAGCAAGCTCCTCGTGATGGAGAGAGTAAGGCATCGCTGCGCGACTTCGCTTCTTTTGGGTATTTTGCCCTCCAAGGCAGACACGTTTCATCTCGCCTGCAGCGCTTTGGGTCAAAGGTCGGCTGTGCGTGAGAGTAGTGTAGGGCGTCGAGCTAGCTCTGCATCGCAACGCGCCATTTCAAGGGCAGCCGGGCCCCCGTCAAGCGCCCGGCGCAACGGTCTGGTAGGCATCGCCATGTGTCATTGGTCGGTGGCCGCTGCTCGTGAGTTGATGAGCAGGGATGTGAGCCACGGTGCAAGGCTATGGGACACCGAAAAGGCTCTCTTCGCGTATGCGTATACGACGGGGTCAACCATGCTGTCAAGGGTGAAGGTGGTGGATGATGGGATATTTCAGCGCTCGGAACGGAGAAATCAGTGTAGCATGGCGTGCTCCTTTCGCGATCCCGATCCCGATCAACTGTTGTGGTGCAAGAGGCGTTCGCTCAACGTTGCTGTCGTTGACTGATGAATATATCGAAAGGGCAGTGTTGGTTGGAGGCAAGGCCTTGCTGTCTGTCGGGTGTGACGCTAGACACTGCAGAGTGCAACCTCGACCTGCGGCTATCGCCAGCCATTCGCTCGATACGATTCCTTGGAATGCTACTATGTAGGACTTGCCCAAAGCCCGAGGCTTCTACCCCGTGAGCAAACCCCGAAGCGTATTCCCGCGGGACGTGACGTCTCTTGTCTGTGTCCTCCCCTCCCCTCGTCTCCTCTGGGCTGCCTGGATGCCACCCTGCATCAACTGTCGAGGTTGGAGAGTCGGAGCCACCACCCTTGCCGCCTCATATTTCGCTAGTGGACATTGTCCAAGGCGATAAGACGGTGAGACCAGGCCCTTGGGACCGGGGACGGGGGCTCCAGTGGGTCGGTCTCAAGGAGGGGTCCCGGTGTGAAGAAGAGTGGCCGACCGGGGGGGGCCTTTGTGCGCACTCGGATCCAGCCTGGAACGGGGGCAGCGCGTTTCGTACGAGACTCGGCGCCGAGTCGAATTGAATGGTGAGTGGGGGATGTGACCTGGCTGGAATCGCCCGTCAACCAACCAACCGATCAATCGATCGATCAATCAGTCAACCCATCAATCCATCATCAATCACGGCTGGCATTGTGCGGGTGCTGATTGACACGGCAGATGCGGGCTGCTGCCAAGTGCCGTGCGTGAGCTGCGAGTTGGGACGGGTTTGAAGGGACCACAGCATAAGCTCGCACGTTTTCCAGTGCTTGGCGTCCCACAGACTCGGGACAGCTTCCCATCTCGCAATTGAGTTTTGGGAGGGGGTCGGCAGCCAGAGGATGGGACGCTAGCCTGCGCGCGATGCTTGGCTGCTGCCCTGGTATGTGCGTGGTGCAGACCATGCCTGTTCGAGCATCACCACCAGGGCGAGGCCGCGGTGGCTGATCCTGAGGGCCAGGCACCCGTTCCCGCCGTGCCTCTAAATAGAAATACAAAGGGAACAGCCAGGCAAGTTCCAAGTAATCCTCCTACTGATGGCCCAGGTGATGAGAAGTATGAAATATGACGGGTGC
This sequence comes from Diaporthe aspalathi, assembly GCA_001447215.1. Lineage (NCBI taxonomy): Eukaryota > Fungi > Ascomycota > Sordariomycetes > Diaporthales > Diaporthaceae > Diaporthe > Diaporthe aspalathi. The sequence goes on from LJJS01001546.1 coordinate 49,069, forward strand.
TCACGCCGAGCAGGTACACCCGGTCGGAGGAGGAGAGAGGGGGGGCTGCGTGAGGAATGAATGGTCCGTCCTCGCAGCCCCTCCTTCTGGCTCCGCGACGTGTGTGTGGCGCCATACGAAGCACGAATACCAAGTCAATTCCTGGCATTTCAGTCTCGCTCACCATCGCAAGCGCCCCTTCTGCGCCTAAGAAATCGTGTCACAAAAGGGACATCATGCTTGCACCAACCGCAAAGGCAGCCGCAGGGATGGAATGTTGTTTCTTTGCCCTCACCAACAGTGTTGCTGCCATGGTGGGCTGAGAAGCGCCAGGGGCCCGACTACACTAGGTCCACAATCACACACTCGAGGTCTGTTCGCTCAGCAATGCGGATGTTCGGATTGAAACCCAGCTCGCGTGTTTTTTTGTTTTTTTCTGCAAGAGCGCATTGCTCTGCTTGCTTTTCATCTCGACGGGCAGGGTCCAGGCGTGCTGTGGGCGTCAGGGTCATCACACTGCACAGCAACCAACCCCAAGGGACGCATCACCAAGGGCAATCTGCTGATGATGATCCCGCTCTTATGCCTTGTTGGCAGATGCCGCGTCCGTGCACGCGGGCATTCCCAGCTCTGCCCGCAGATCACGCATGTTAGTGTACATTGGCTGCCGCCGACCACAGACGGCAGACCGTTGACATCCACGACCGCACGCACGCATTGAGGACATTGTGCGGTAATAAAATAAAAGAGGCCCCCCGTCCCTGCCCCGTCCCCTGTGCCCTGCACGTTCGTGTATTTTGCCCATCTTGCTCAGATGACACTGGCAGAACCTGAGACGCTATGGCGACTGTGATAGCTGCCACAGCCCCCGCGAACCTGTCGAGCCAGCGTGCAGTGCTCGAGCTCCAGACAAGGCCTGTTCCATGCTGCCGCCCGCCGTTGGTCAATGCGTCGCGGCCCCCCTTTGTCGCTGCCGGTCCACGGACTTCAGAGGATGCCGGGAAAGCGCACGGCACAATACACAATACACAATGCAGAGCGAGTTTGCTTCAATTTCCATCCGCGATGCCAGACCTGGAGGGTTGTTGCGTGTGTGTTGTCTGAGGCATCCCTGCCCGAGTCCGCCCCCCACCCCCTTCGAGGTGAATAGGCCAAGCATTATCTCTGCCCAACTTGCATCTGTCGTCTTGATGATAGGCTGTAATTGCAAGACACCCAAGACCGCCACTACTACTACTACTACTACTACTACTACTGCTCCACGCGACTGCCTGGGGAAGCGCAGCACCCGAGACGTGGGGACAGGCTCACATCGGGCAATACTATTTGTGGCGCATGGGCGTGCTGCAGCGCCGACCGATGATGCGATGCGATGTCTAGGGCGCGCTGTGTGTGTGTGTGCAGCGTGCAGCGTGCAGCGTGCAGTGTGCAGTGTGCAGTGTGCAGCGTGGAACTGGGCATGCTGCAAGCAGCCGGAAGTGCGGGCGGGGCGAGGCGAGGCGAGGCGGCGACCCAGGAGGACGGGTCGGCCTGATGTAAGTGGTAGATGTTGCAGTAGCTGTGGTGTGCGACCACGACGGTAAAATGCGACGAGGTGACACAGGACTGGGCCGGCTCCTTGCCCAGATGGGCAACAAGAACTGTGGTGAACTGGTGAACTGACACCCGGATAGCCCTACCAAAGGGACCTTACATGCCGTCTCCAGAGTGCTGGAGCCAGCCCGGCCGGTACCCACCTCCCCCAGCACCCGGCCACCAGACGGCAGGTACCGACCGTCACTGGTCCAAGAACGAGGGGAAGCAAGGGCCACACAGACTAGCGCTGGTCTGGTCGACTGGCATGAGGTACCGAGGTGCCGTATCATCCCCAAATCTGGCAAGAGCAAACACCCAATTTTACCCAGTCGGTACGTACCTGCCGACCCACAGGCCACAATTACCTAAACACACCCCAGCGCGGCGGCACGGCTCCACCAAGGTGTGCGACCCTGGGAAGGTGGCCATGATCATCGACCAACAAGATCAGAGAGAATGCTGAAGCCTGCGGCCCACTTGCGGTCCACCTCCACCCGCCATCTTGGACCGGGCAGATCCCAGCAGCCCAAAACATCCCAGTAGCAGCAGCAGCAACAGCAGCAACAGCAGCAGCAGCAGCAGCAGCAGCACCAGCACCAGCTACATCAATCAGCAGCAGTGACAGCGGCAGCGGCAGCGACAGCGACCGCGACTTGCGGGCCTCTGTCAACACGGCCGCCTTTCCTTTCGTCTGATCGAGCTGTGGCTCTTGTCATCCGGCCAGCCAGGCAGTAATTCACTTGATCGGACCCTTACCAGCTCAATTAGCTCGTGCCACAAGGCAGACAGGGGGTCAGGGTAGAGCTGAAGGAGAAAGCAACATTCATAGGGCTTGGGGGGAGGGACCAAGCAGAATCGGCAGAGTCAACCGTCCGTTTTTTTTCGCAGGCCAGCACTAGCGCCAACGTTACACAGAGCAGGACAACAACCAATGGGACGGGGAACAGGGACAGGGCAGGCAAGGACCAACGACAGGAGGAAGCAAGGGTTGAGCGAAACCCCCACAGCTCGAGAAGATGTGTGGCCCTCACCCGCTCACTCGCTCACTTTCCCACCCACACTCTCCCTCCTTGGCCCGGCCTGCCTGCTTCCCCATCATCTTGATCCCATCTATTACCTGCGTCTATCTTAGGTATCTACTGTGTGTATTGATCTATCTGCCTTGCAGCCATGGCCCGCCGCTAGGTCTGACATAGCACCACACAAACCCCAGCACTCTCGCGTCGTACAGCCCGGAATCTGGAGCCTGTGCCCCTCAGGCGGGTGCACAGCACACAAACATGGGGCTGATGGCTGTGTCGCCATCGTCTCGTCCCTGCTGTCCACCCCCTTCTCTCGACGTCTGTGTTCCCCTCCCGCACGGCCGCCTCTCCGCTGCTTGACAGGCACGGCGCTCTGGCGACAGTACTGAAAGGGCGGGCGGCGCAGTCGGGGACACAGACACAGACGCGGGGCACACACGGCACACAGGGCACACAGGGCAGACACAGTCACCCAATCGCGAGTTACGCGCTTCCGACAGACACAACCAAACCCCACTTGGTTCTCTGTCTCCTGTCCGCAGTACTCCTGTCGCACAAGCACAGGCACAGGCACAGGCACAGCGCACTCGCACTCGCACATGGGCGAGAGCCGACAGAGAGCTCGGCTCGAGCTCAGCTCAGCTCAGCTTAGCAACACGGCGCACTCAGCACACGCCAGACTCACTCAGAAACTTGGCCCTAGCACACATTTCCCGCCCTCCATCGACCGCCGATACGAGTGAGCCTGCCCGGCGGCGACCCAGCCCGGCCAGCCAAGTCAGTCAGTCAGTCCATCAAGTGGTGAGTCTGAGATGAGCCACCACCGGGTCCCTAGATAGATAGGTAAGTCGCCGACATGAGGCATCAATCATGTCTGTGTGCGCCTGTCTCTATTTCTTTTCTCTCTTTTGTGTGTGTGTGCGTGTGCCTCTGGGCTTACCCACACGGCCCCACGACCCACCAACACTATCTACCATGTGGACGGCGACGGAGTCCCTGTCCGCGGACATTAGACAGGAAGAAGACAGCAGGCACCACACAACCACACAACCACACAACAGAACAGGGGAATAGGAGACGAGACACACATGCCCAAGACATCATCATCATCAGCATCATTATCTATCATCCATCATCATCCAAGGTGACTCTGGAAACGTCACCTTGCCGCTTCTTCCCTAGCCTTGCCTATTCTGAGAGCTGCCCTCGTGGCGGATGCACCCCATGCCCGCTGCTACTGCGACATGGTACTCATATGGAGTACCTACCTGGCAGAGGGTACATCGATACAACACAAAAGGTCCTCTCGCCTGCTCGGCTCACCCCCCTCGCCCACCCCTCTGCCCCGGGGACCCTCTCCCACTGTGTTGATGGGCCCATGTCGCACTCCTCAGACTGGCCCCCCCCTTGCCCTTCATCATCACCTCCCAGCGGACACTGTCCATGAGGTACCTCATCTCAAGTACATGCTGGATATGTAGATAGCCAAGTCTAGAGTAGCCCTGCCCCAGCCCAGCCCAGCCCTCCCCTTCGATGCCCTTGTCCTCGAGACAGTCCAACCCTTGCTCCCTGGGCACATCGGACCTGGCACCACCCCCGACTAACCACAACGTACCTACACACACACACAACACACAAGAGAGCACCACGACACATGAATGAGCTGACTGCCTTACCGTTGCCCACCCCGTGCCATCCCTGCATTGTGGGTGTGTGTGTGTGTGTGTGCAGAGGCCAAGACGAAGGCCAGGGTTCGCTCAGGTACCTCGTACCCCGGGGAGGGGGGAGGGCTGGTCTCCTTCGTCTCTGTCTGCCTCTTGTCTATCTCTCTCCTCTGGTGATTGTGGCCCACCATGCGGTCCTGCGGTCCTGCGACACTGTGCCCTTCGTCAGGGCGTGGGTACATGGCCCAAGTGTCCCATCACCTCGTCTCCAGTCCTGGCCTCTTCCCGATATTTGCCTGGCGGTCCCCTGCTAGCCCGGCTCGAGGCAGGGCCAAGGTACGGCCCACACATGTACCCTCCTCCCCCTGCTACATACCAGTGCGCTTATAAGCTCAAGATGGCCCTGCTCGATGGGGACCGCTTCTTGAGGCTGAGATATCCGTCGAGCTTCCTTCCTACCAAAGATAGAATACTACACCAGCATCTTGGAGCTCATCGTCCCCGTAACGTTTATTTTGCAGCCTAGAGATCCCCATCGCCGGCCTCATCTCCATCTCCACATCCACCACCACTGCGCCATCGCTTCCTTGCTCAGAACTTATAAGTGAGTCTGCCTGCGAGCCGTCAGAGACACAACCAACGACGATACCACAACACACACACACACACACACAAGAGACACAAACATCTTCGTTTAACTGCCTGCCCACGGCTCGATTCTTCGACAATATAGAAGAGCAGTCTCAACCTGGCAAGAGAACATACATACACACACACACAGCGCCAAAGTCAGGTCCAACAATCTCAAACACTCAAATCTCAGCGTACGTGCATAGCGACTTTCTTGCATCATCCGCCAGGGGACCCACTCGTCTTCCTTTCTGCCCTTTTTGGCTGCCGCTGTTGCTGTTATTTCTCCCCTGCCCTGTTGCCCCTCCATAGTGCAGAGACGAGAGACCGTTCGAGATGGGACGTGCATGCGTGGATCAGGCCCGGGGACACACTCGCTCACCAGACCCCAGATCCAGAGCTAGAACCGGCAGCGGAGGCTCCACCAACGACACCACCACTACCACCACCACCACCAACGGATTTTTCCAGGGATTGCATATAATCGACACCCCCCCTGCCACTACCCACCCCTCCCACCTGGAACCCACTCGGACTCCCAAGACCCCTGGGCCTGGAACACCACGCTCGACATATATCAACGCCCTCTCCTCGTCTCAGACCTCACCTTCCTACCCACCTTCACCCACATCTCAACCTCAAGCCTCGCCCTTCCAACCTCCACCCAACCATAATAACCTCAACTTGCCTCAAGTCTGGTTCAACATACCATCACGACCTCACCCTGACGGCACTCCAACTCTCAGAGTAGATCCCGCCTCGGATTACTCCTACTACTCCCCGCCCGCACCCCAGCCATCACCGCAGCCCGCATCATCAGACACTATGAGTACTGCTGCTCTCCACTTCGACCCTGGTTTCAACCACTTCAACATGGGCAGCCGATCTTCTTTTGCCTGGCCTGGTACGTGCAAACAGGACGCCGCCTGGCCTCTTCCCCGCGCGCCCCGGGCGACCCTTCTAACCTCGCAGCAGACGTCGTCCTCGAGCCCACAAACGGCGGCCTTCTCGGCCAGGACATGGGCCACTACGCACCCGAGTCCAGCCTGAGCCCTCCCATGCACTCGCGCTCCGCCACCAGCAGCCCGCCCAGGATGAGTGCCGAGCAGCGCGAGCTCAAGAGGCAACGCGAGCAGGCGCGCCGGGACTCGAAGCTCTCAGCACGCATCCAGAGGGCGGGAAGCCAAGGGTCGCACAGCGGCTACGAGGTCTCGTCGCCGCCATCCACCCAGGGAGATTTCGCCCACACCTCCGGCATGTCCAGCATGCCAGTCTACACCACCGCTCCTACCGATATTTCCCTGCTCACCGAGCCCACGACTCTGGCTCCGCAGATGGTACTTCCTTCATACTCTCCACCGCTCCCATCTTCCAGCCAAATGGGTTTCCCCAGCCCATACCAGCAGCCACAATACATGGACTACGGCTACCCCCCATCGACGGGTGCTCCCCTCTCCTCGCACTATGGGTAAGTTGATAACCACAAGCCCACAGCAAGACCTGCGAGTTTTGAAGCTAATGAAATCAAAAGACCCGTCTCCCACGATCCAGCAATGATATACTCCATTCCTCCAGTGATGCAGACCGGTGGCGCTCCCCACCAGCATGACAACCAAGGGCACGTCCGCGTGGTTCAGAGCAGGCCCAAGCCCCAATGCTGGGAGCACGGGTGCAACGGCCGCCAGTTCTCGACATTTAGCAACCTCCTCCGCCACCAGCGAGAGAAGTCCGGCCAGGCCACCAAGGCGAGCTGCCCAGACTGTGGCGCCGAGTTTACCAGGACTACGGCACGGAACGGTCACCTGCTGCACCAAAAATGCAAGCAGAAGAGGCAGCCCTCGACTAGCTCCTCATGAGCAAGGACAATGAAAAATGATGAACAAAAAAAAGACAAAAAGACCCAAAAAAAAAGCACAACAGCCAAATCAGAGGTGGTGGCTTGCATGATACCAGGGACAATCTCCCAATCGTTTGGCGCTGATTTCGAGGGCCATATACTTCGTTTCCACCGCGTCTCTACGCGGCTCATTCGCTTTGCTCCACTACGAACAACATAATTCATCAGGATGGCATCCCAGGATCTGGGCAGAATCGGGCGTCACATCATCTGGGCGACATGGATCTACGACGCGAGAGTAACGGGATATGAATAGATGGAGCGGATCTGCTTTGCAACCAACCTTGCCATTCTTCGTCGTCCTCGGTCTCCCAAGCCCCAACCGGCTCCCCTACCTACCTACCTACCTAGCAACCGACCATCCTTTCTTTCACCACCTGTCAGACCCACACATGATTTTTGTACGGAGTACCAGCGGCGCAAAGACAGGGCAGGAGGAAAACGGTGTTTCTGCTCCATCACTTGGCACAGTGAAGAGTTCACCTGTACTGTGCGGATTTGTTGTGTTTTTTTGTGATTATCAAAACACCGTGGTGGTTCAATGATTTAGCCTTCAATTCGCCCAAGCAGAGTTTCTTTCCCACAACAGGGACAGAAATGATTACAATGTACTTAGTTAGATGTTGAAATACACCATCATCAGAGCAGGAACCAAGGAAATACCAGAGACGATCCCTGCCAGTGAGTGACACGCGTGTGAATGCAACCAACAACCGGAAACTGTTCTTCGCCCCACAGGATCTTGACGACCATGGAGGTCGAACCAACAGAACAAAAGAACCCTGTAGATGGCGCATGCCGGGGCCACAATTTTGGGTCTACGCCTCGGCATGTTGGCAACCAACAACACTCAGAATGCCGGCCATCATCTATCTCCACATTGCCAACGACTCTTTCCAAAATTACCACAACCCATCGGCGTTGCGACTGGCAGAGTAGCATGGGCGCGCGGCACAGTCGCCCCAACTCAAGGATCAATGCTGGCACGAGGGCACCAAACAATTACTCGTGGCGGCGTCGAAGGGGAAAGCCCACCTCGCCACAGGGCAAATTTAACAGGCGAGGTCCAGACGGGAGAGCCTGACGTGACAAGCAAAGCCCACCGTCCTTCATCCAACGGGCACAGCGGCAGAGCAACGGAGCAGCAGGATACCTGCCAGCCTCGTACCGTGTACTACCTACCTATCTACCACCACGGGGCCACGTGCTAGGGCCCAATACTGCCTACCCACTCTACCTACGAGGGCAAAATGCACGTCCAACAGCGAGCCCCGGCCCTCCCGCGTTGTGCCGGCGCCTCACTCGCCTATCATCTCGCTAGGGCCGGGTCACAGTCGTTCCGGAGCGGACAAGAGACTCGAATTCCGGGCCATCGCCGTGAATCAACCACGAGTAGACAGACCTCTCCCC
>LJJS01001550.1:1373-14134 GCA_001447215.1 Diaporthe aspalathi
TTGGCAAATATATAGCTTTTATAGCTATTAAATATTAGCATCCGGTAATTTGCTTTTTTTTTAAGTTTTATATATTTATTAAAGTGTTAAATTTATTTAAGGCTATTTTTATTATCTATTCATTTATTTAGAGTAGGTATAATTACCCAGGAGGGGGGAAAACCTAATTCTGTGGTCCAGCTTACAAGGTGGTAGGCGCCCTAAACGATAATAAACAGTAGGATACACCAGCCGCTTAAATTAATATATTGAAAAGCAGTTACCTATTTTTAATTGCTAAGCTAAATAAATTTAGCCTTTTTATATTTATTAGCATATATAATAATTATTAACGCAGTAATTATACTTATTACAAAGCTGATTTTATTATAGTTATAAAAACTATTATTAATAATTTAATATTTAGCTATTATATTTTAAAAACGCTTAAACCAATTTTTAATTACCTTTAAATTTTTATAAAAAGCCTTTTAATAGTTATAAAAATAATTAAATCTGGTTTTTAGGCTGGGTTATATATTTACAAAGCATTAAGCTCAATGCTTACCCACTAGCTTAGCATCTTACAACACTAGCAAAAGGTTTGCTATATCTTTTACCCCAGAAAGTTATAAGAGGAATTCATATATATTTTAATTAAAAATATATTAAATAAGTATTTGCTTTTTAATTTAGTTAAGTTTATATTTATTAATATGTAATCTTTTGCAGCTTAGTTATTTATTTATCTTGTATTATAAGGTTTATTAGTTAATATAAAAAGTTTTTGCAATGTAAGGTATAGTTATAAGGTTTATGTTATTTTTTTGGATTTTTTAATAGCTTGAATAGCTGAGAGTATTTTGCCCTTTTTAGATGTAGGATATATGTTTTAGTTGTTGATTTTTAATATGTTAAATATTTAAATAGGAGGAATAATGTAAAACTAATGCGAAAAATAAAAATGCAACTAGCACTAAAAAAAGATAGTCCTACCAAAACCTTAGTAGTTTGCAGCCCCCTTGCACGCCCTTTAATGCTTTTAAATTTATAAGTTTTATTAAAAATAAGTAATTAAGTATAGTTGGCATTAATTAGTGCTAATTTTTATTAATTATTTAGCCTTAAGGGAGTGCTAGGATTAATAAAAGTTGGGTAAAGTTACAAAAATCGGACACCACCTGATATCAGACACCACCTGATAAACTACGTTATATATATATATTATAATATAAATAATATATTTTTTTAATTTAAAGTGCTATAACTAGCACTGTGCAGATAAGGTTCTGCCGCGTGGATGACGCGATCCACCCTTAAACTAGGACCGCACGGAACGAAACAAAGACGCCCAGCGTATATGTGCTGGCCAGCACAGGCCCAAAAACCGGTGGATCTTCCGAGGGCCTTAGGAGTGATCATGCTACAGACACCTCCTTCCCAGTGCGGGCGCTCTCCCGGATGGCCTCGACGATCTTGAGCACCTCCGCCGCCTCCTGCGCGGGCACGGGGAGGTCCTCCTGCCTCCCAGACCCCAGTGCCTCGGCGAGGAGCTCGTAGAACCGCAGGTACGTCTGGGGCTCGACGTTGGGGTAGGTGAAGGCCTGGATCTGCCCGTCGTCCTGGACGACGTCGATGGTGCCGTTGTACGCGGCGCCGTCGACGCCGAAGCCGGGGTCGTTGATCTTCATGCCGGCCAGGAGCTGCGGCTCCTGCGCGTCGACACCCGCCTTGTGGTAGCTCCCCTTGCTGCCGCGCACCCAGAAGCGCGGCTGCTTGCTCTCTGCGCTCAGGACCCCGATGCGCACGTGCACCAGCAGGCCCCTTTCGGCGTAGCTGAGCGTGGCGTAGACGCTGTCCGGCTCGTCCGCGAGGCCGCCGGCCCCGGAGACCAGCCGTCCCTCGCGCTGATTGATGAACTTGCCGTAGGCGGCGGTGGGCTTGCCGAAGAGCACGTAGACCTGGTCGAGCAGGTGCGTGCCCAGGTCGTAGATGGCGCCGTTGCCGTCGGCCATGGTCAACGTGCTCTTCCACGACCTGGGGGGGTCTGGCCTGTAGCGGTCGAAGTGCGTCTCGAGCTCGTGGACACGGCCCAGCTTGCCCTCTTGGAGGAGATGCTGGACGGTCAAGAAGTCGGCGTCCCACCTCCTATTCTGGTAGACACACAGCAGCTTGTTCTTCTCTTTTGCCAGCTTCGCCAGCTCCTCGGCCTCGGCCGAGGTTGGGACGAAGGGCTTCTCCACGAGGACATGCTTCCCACTCTCGATGGCTCGCTTGGTCAGGTCGAAGTGAGTATTCGGTGGGGTCGACAGGACAACAAGGTCGATTTCGGGATCTTGAAGCACTGAGTCGAACGAGGTGTAATGCTTGACCTCCGGGTGGTCCTCCGGCGCTGAGTTGCCGTCTGAGGGCTTTCGTTGGACGATGGAGTGGAGCTGCAGTTTCTCGGTCGCTGCTACAAAGGGGATGTGAAAGACCTTCGCGGACAGTCTGTCATGCCGGAGCCTAGTCAGCACATTGCCAGTGTCTTCGTATTTTCTCCCTCGAAGGCAACGCCACTCACCCATAGCCGACGACCGAGACATTGAACACCTTTCCAGACATGATGCTTGACTTGGTGGAATGCTTGCGGAGCAGACGCCTTCAGAGTTTCGGGTTGAAGTCAAGAGACTGGATCTTGAAAGATTATACTCGCGCCGGTGTGGTTCGCGTCCATTGTTGAAGCTCTCAGCTGAGAGGCCTATCCAGACTATAGTGCAGACAATACTTAGTACCTACACGTCGCGATTGCGATCCTAGGCAGCCTGCCTTAGCACCGGCCCGACCTCGGCAGCCAAGGCGATGATGTCGCGGGCTCTGCCCCTCACTCCACGGGGTTTGCTTCCAAGAATCACGGTTTAAAGTCGGCTAAATTACCCGCAATGGGTATCGAGGCCAAGCGCTTCTTCCCAGCACATGCACCTTGATCAGCGAGCTTGAGAGCGTTAGGAAATTTGTAATCCAAGCCCGACCCTGTTGAAGATGTCGACTTTAAGCTAGAACGGCTCGGGCAAGCTCCGGGTACGAGTGCTTCAGCGTTGCTACCAGTGACTTGCTGCCTCGGGTGCAAGCCGGATGACGAGAGATGCTTTCATTCAATGTGCGTCTCCTGTAGGATATCGCTGGGTGAATTGCGCAATATGCCTCGTTTGAGAAGGTGTGATAGGTAATCCCGCACTTCTCCGATGTCCCGGCTTGTCGCGTTACAAGCAGGTGGCGGCTGCGTTGCACGCCGGGCGTGGAGGATGAGGCCTATATAGACTCGACTGCTTGCACATGTGAGGACAGAAACAGCTCCCTTATTGTTCGTGGACCCCATCCCTGCCGCTCTCTATTTGAAGTCTCCATACAACCAACTTCTGAAGGGCAGCGAAGGATGAAAGTACTCGTGCTCGGTCCTCCCAGGACAGGGACTCAATGTTCGTTCACTCCCCCCAGCCTGAGTAGTCCGCGCAGTACTAACGACCGGAGACGTCAAGCACTCGCAGACGCGTTGACGCAGCTTGATATCCAAAATGTCTATCACATGCGTGAAGTGGGGAAGAACAAGCACCAAGACCTGTGGATACAGGCCCTTGAAGACAATCTTGAAGGGAAAGGCCCCACGTGGGAACGAGACGACTTCGAGAAGATTCTAGCCGGCTTTGAGGTGTGCCCCGCTGGAATGGAGCCCTAAATCGATACTAACTAGATGATGTATTCAGGGCGCTGCCGATTTCCCCGCGGCCATATTTCCCGAGCAGCTGGTAAGAGCGTATCCAGAGGCGGCCATTATACTTTCAACTCGAGATGAAGACGCCTGGTTTGGTTCCATGATGTCGACCTTGATCTATCATCACACAAACATGCCGGCTGCTACTGCTCGTGCGTCACCGATGGCGCCGCTAGCCATCAAGTATCACACCCTGTGCTGGGGAAATGACTTCGCGTCCAACGGCCGGGGATTCTTCAGGAGACACAATGACACGGTGAGAAGGCTTGGGAAGGGTCGCAGGTATTTAGAATGGGACCCCAAAGATGGCTGGCAGCCACTCTGCGAATTCCTGGAGACGCCTCTGCCAGACGGCCCGTTCCCCAGGTCTGACGACTGGGCGCAGTTCAAGAAGCTTGTTTCTCAGCCTCGGACGGCAGTGACCTCTGCTTCAGCGGACACATGACGTGTAATTCTTCCCCAGCTGTTGCCCTCCTCCTGCACGAATAATAAATAGTCGGTTAATTGGCTTTGCGGATGCTGAAGCTTGTTTTCGTGTTGGGTTTTCTCTAACAACACCAAAGGCAGGGGTGACAAATGTACACTAGTTGATGGGCATTAAGTCTTCACGTCGATATGGACGCGTCCAGTACCGCTTGCATGTGCCAGCATATGGTTGCCATTAAAACATGCGGAATAAATCCATTCGACCTGATTGACGCGCCAACACGGCCTCCTCGGGACCACGAAATTGGACCATTCCAAAGAGGACGATAAAAAAGCTGGGAGATACGACCTGCAGCTTGATCTTGGCAGCCTCAATGGGGTTAAGCTGACATCCTTCGCGGCTGACCAGTTGCCGCCTAACCGCCCCGGACCGTAATCTTGGAACAAGTCTCTGCCAGCAGGCCGGAATAAGGGGAATCAGACAACTATGTTCTGTCTGCTGTTGTTGTCCCTTGAACTTCGACCACACCGCACTCATTGTCGTCCCACCGCGGTAGTGCTGCGGCGGCCACACCTCCAAGTCTAGTGGCGTGATGACTGCGCGGCCGTGAAGGAGAGATCCCAGTCGTCCAGCATGGCAGCGGGGCTCCCGAGAGGCCCTTTTGGGCGGTTTGTCCTCGTGGCAGCCGTGCTCATCTTTTTTGTCAGTTTGGCACATTACATGGATGTCTCGCCAGAAGGCGTGCGCTCGAGCTTAACATCTTCCGCGCCCGAGGAGTCGAAGCAGATACCTGTCGAGCAGGAGGAGTCAAAGACACCGGGCCCCGGACCCGATATTCCTCCACCGGACTATTCTACATCCCCTCGGTGTATTCCTGAGCTGGAGAGCCTGAAAAGGCTTGACCTGACAAGCAATATCAAGTTCACCAGGCGGTGTATCAAGCCCGTCTTCTCCACTTCGGCTCCCCAGTCGTCACCAGCGGACCCAAATGCAGGAAGCGTGGACCGAGACGTCGTTGCCAATATCACACAGCCCCTCCTCACCAATAGACCCGTCGACGTCAACCTCCTCTCCTGCGACAACATAGCCGACGACTATATTCCATGTGAGCCCTTCAAGCTCGCCGTCCCGGACCCGTATCCCGAACGAGTCGGCCAGTATGACCACCTCCTCTTCGCCATCGCGACCTCCTCGGAGCGTCTCAAGATCGCCAGGCCCCATTTTGAACACTGGATGGCAAAATCAGGGTCCCCACTCATAGCACTCCTGACCGACAGGCCGGACGAAGAGTCGGGCCAGACGCAGGAGGACCTCGAGCTGGAGCAGACCACGGCATGGCCAGCCCTCGTCGATGACTTCGCCGCCGTGGGCATCCAGCTCCTGCTCGTGCGGCCGCACAGCCCGGAGCATAGTACCCCACAAAGCCATATGATGATCATTCTCGACATGCTCAAGCACGTGAGAGGCCGGCGCATGGCTGCATCCTCCGAGTACGCGGATGAGGGCGTCGAACTTGCCCATAACGATACCCATTGGCTCGGCATCCTCGATGACGATACCTTCCTTCCCGCCATCGAGCCGCTGTCCGCCGCCCTGGCCGCGTACGACCACACGAGGCCTGCGTACCTGGGCGACCTGTCCGAGTCGTTCGCCGCCACGCGCTTCGGCATGGCCGCATTCGGCGGCGCCGGGATATTCCTCTCCGTACCGCTCGCGGAGGAGCTGGAGCCACACCTGAGCGACTGCCTCAGTGGGCGGGGGGGAGACATGCAGCTCATGGAGTGCGTCCATGACCACACGCATACGCGGCTCGAAAGAGTCAAGGGTCTCCAGCAACAAGACATGAAGGGCAATCTGGATGGTTTCTTCGAGAGCGGATGGCGGTTTCTGACACTCCACCACTGGAAGAGCTGGTACTCAGCTCCCGTCCTGGACATGGCCCGCGTTGCACTGATCTGCGGAGGGTGTTTTCTGGAGAGGTGGAGGTTCCCAGACTTCGGCATTAATTCCAAGAACAGGACGGAGGTGGATATTTGGGATCGAAGGGATGGGACGGACGATTCGAAGGCCGGGGTCGTCTTCACCAACGGATACTCCATTGTCAGGTACCCCAACGGTGCGCCAGAGCTAGACCTCATGGAGGGAACATGGGAAGGATCGGAGACGAAGGACTACACGTGGTCCTTGGGTCCATTTAGGCCGAAGTTGGGCAGAGAGGATAAAAAGACATGGAGGCTGGTGGAGAGCATCATAGACGAGACGAATGGAGCCTTGACCCAGACCTACGTTTTCAAGGACGACGATGGAAATTCACCAGTGGATGAAGTAATCCAGCTTGTCTGGGACCCCAAATAGCAACTTACTAGGAGGAATGGTTCCGTGGGTTGAATCTATCTGTCGCATAACTATAGTTGAGCACCGCATTGGTAGCAACAATAGATAATAATATTTCTATTCATATGCTCTACTTTTTTCCCTTTGGTCTCTCGCTACATGCCTTGCGTTTCTAAGGGGCAGCGGAACAGAGACCAACCGATGTCAGTTTTTCATGAAGACTTCGCACGGCATCTGAAGGCTGGCTGATTGTAAGACCTTCGAGCGGGATCAGGAGGTCGTTGCGCACCCGAGCATCCCAACCGCGGAATGAGATCCATTAGGAATGGGCCGTTAAGTGCCATCCATTTGTATAGCCTCACAGGACCTAAGTGAGTCTGTACCCGTACTGCGAGAGAGTTTGAACCTCAGCCTACAAATAACTCTCTTACAAATAGCGCCTTTAGCAATTTATTTTTAAATTAAATAATTATTTTTAAGGGTTAATATATTTTTATAGCTAATTTATATAAATATATTATTTTAATATAATACTTATTTTAATTTTTAATATTTTTTATTTTATAATTTAAAAAAGCTAAAAAAATATTATTTTATTTTTTTATTTAATAATATTTAACTTTAATTAACTTTTATTTAAAACTTTTAATTATATTAATATAGGTGCAAATAATTATATAAACTTTAGCGATTTAATTAATAATATTAATAATAATATAAATTGAATAAAAAATAATATACTTTTTTTTAATAAAGCTTTTAATATTTTTAATATTAATAAAGATTTTATTATAAATAATAAAACAATATATTATTAGTTATAATACCAATTTATTTTATAATAATTAAAATATTAATTTATAAATAATTTATAATTTATTTATATATAATATATTTAAATAAATAAGTAAAGCTTTTAATAAATCCTTATTTTATAATAATAAATATTTAATAATTATTTTATATTAACCTTTTAAAACGTTAATAAAAAACTTTATTTTCTTTATATTAATATAATTAGAATGATGTTTAATAATAAAAATAAAATATTATTTTTAATTATTAAGTTTTTAAAAAGTGTTTTATTAAAAATAAAATTATTAAATATTATTATTTAATTATAAATAAGTTTAATATAAATATATATCAAAAAGTTAATTAATTTTAAAAATTCTATAAAAATAATTCTTTTCAAATCATTTTATTTAAAAAAAGTAAAAAACTATTTAAAAGTAAAACGTTGATTTTATATAATATTTTTAAGCTTTTAATTTTTTAAAATTAAAAATATTTAATAAAGTATAATTAATTTAATAATTTTACTATAAAATATAATAGTTTAATTTTAATTATATACATTTTTAAATTAATTTAAAAAGAATAGAAATTGTAATAAGTATTTTAATCATTAAAAAAATAAAATATAAATAGTAAAATTAATAAATTACTAAAGTTTAATAAAAATAAAAATTAAAAAATTAAAAAGCTTATAAAGTTTTTACTAATATTTAAAAATAATAATAACATTAATACTCTTTTTTTAATAAAAATAAATTTTTATTTTTTAATTTTAAAAATTTAAATAATAAATATAATAATACTTTTAATAATTAAACTTTTATTATTTTAAAAAGTAAAATTAAATAGAAAATAAAGGATTTTATAAAAATAAAGTTTTTTCTTATTTAATATAATAACCCTTTTAAAAATATTCTTTTTTTTAAAATTTAAATTTAAAAACTTAAAAATAAAATTTGTTTTAATACTAATTATTTTTTAAAAAATCAATAAAAGCTTATAATAATAAAAACCTCTTTACAGAAAATAGCTATTAAAATAATTAATATTTTCTAAACCTTAATTATTGCAAGGTTTAATAAGATTTTTAGGAAATTTAATATATTAACTATAAAAAAAATAGAAAACTTTCCGCAGCAAAGTCTTAAAAGCTAGGTATAAATATAAAAAAGCTGAAGTTAATAAACCGGTAATCAGCCCTTAAGCTGCACCTATTATATTATTTTTTAATTAAAAATTAACTGCCTTAGTTAATGTATTAATTACTTTTTTTAACCGCTTAAATTTAAACCTAAGAATTATTAAATTTCCTTTAAAAATTAAATAACGTTATAAAGTTTTTATTTAGCTTACTTTAGTTAGCGCTTTAACTTAGTTAGCTTTAATTAATAAATTAAATTATTTTAAAGCCGTTATCCCAAGGGTTTTAAAAAGTTATATAGCTTTTTGTTAATTTTATTATATATCTTTTAAAGTTTTTTTTATATATAATTCTTTTTTATTTCTTTTTTACTTTTTTTAATTACTTTTATTACTTTTTTATTATTTTATTATAGCTATTATTAAAAAATAAATGGCAATTACATTAAACTTTTTATAAAATTAAATAATATAACCTAGCTTATTATATTTAAAATAAAAGCCTTATATAAAATAATTTAGTTTTTATAAATGCGCTAAATTTATATTAATATTCATTAACATTATATTAAAAATCTTATAAGTTAATATATAAGATTTAATATAATTTTTAAATTAATATTTAATCTTTAGCTTTTCTTTTATATTTTTATTTAAAATAGCAATTAATAATATTACTTTAATATTTAAAAGGTAAATATTAGTTCTTATATTAAAAAAAGTAAAAATAAATTTATAAATAAATACATTTATAATATTTATTTATTATATATTACTTAAATATTATTATGCTTTTTTTAAATTATTTAAGTTCTTATATATAATCCTTATATATAAAGTTAAAAACTTTTTATTAAGTTTTTTTAAATTTAGCTTTTTTTTAAAGTTTTTATTTAAATTATAAAAATTAAATAATAATAATTAATTTAATTTTATTAAAATTTAAAGCTAATTAGCTATATGTATAATATAATTACATATATTTTAAATTAATTATATTAATATTTACTATAACTTTTATATATATTTTAAATTATTATATTTTTAAATTTTATAAATTTAAAAAAGGATATTAAATAAATACGTGTAAACGAATTAGGGAAAATTAAAGATTTTAAAATAAAGTTTAAAAAAACATATTTTTTAAAACTAGCGAAGCAAAAAAAAAGTTTTTAAAAGTTTTAATATATTAGCTATAAAAAAACAAAAAGAAACAAAAGGCTTTTTATAAAAAAATCTTTAAAAGCTAAATATAAATATAAAAAACACGAAGTTAGCAAACTATCAATTAGCCCTTAAGCTACACCTATTACATTAATTATTTTAATTAATTTAAAAACAAATATAAAAACTTAAATAAAAAGAATTAAAATAAAGTATAATAGCTTTATAATAAGTATAAATATTTTTTATCTATTAAATTTAAAAATAAATTTATTTAAAAGATTAATATTTAAAATCTTTTTAAATATAATTAAAAAATATATATAATAAGTTAATATTAATTTTTTACTTTTAAAATTAATTATTACTAATATATTTAATACCTTAATTTTAATTAATAATATATTATAATATTTTAAAACATAGTTAACAAGCCTTTTATATTAATTAAGAATTTAAATAAAAAAAATAAAAAATAAGTTTTATAAAAATAAAAGTAAAAATTAAGCTTTAAAGCCTATTTTATTAAATAACTATTTATAAAAAAGCCTTTTTAGCTATATTACGTTTAAAATTACTTGAGCTTAAGCTAAATAAAATAGTTTATTAAAAATAAAATATTAAAGCTTTTTTATTAAAAGTATACTTCAAATATAAATAGCTAAGCTATATAAATTATAAGTGTTTTAACGCTTTTATTTTTTTAATTGTAAATTTAAATTAATAAGTTTATTAAGAAACTAATCTAATTTAAATTAAAAAACTTTACAATAAAGCTTAATTAAACTATAGCAAATTAAATATAAAATTAAATATTAAAACATTTAATATAAATATAAAAAATATTTAACTTTAAAATAAATAAACTTTCTTTTTTAAAAAAAGTTTATACATTTATACAAAATAACTATAAAGCTAAAATAAAAAAAAGCTTATATTTTTAAAAACAATTAAAATTAACTAAATATAAAATTATAAAGCAGATTTATATATAATTAATATAAATATATTTATAACTTTAAAAAAAGAATATTAAAATAATAATAACATTTTTATATAAAATAAATTAATATACTTATAACAAGTATAAAAATGAAAAAATAATGCTTTATAATAAAATAAAATTTTATAAATAAGTTTCTGTTAAAATTTTAAAATATTGTTATTATTTGCTTTATCTTTTTAATAAAATAAAATTCAATTATTAAGCTTTTTATAAAAATATTAATTATTAAATATAATTTAATTTGAAAGTTAATCTAAAATATAATATTAAATTTAAGCTTTTAAAGAAAGTATTTTTTAAAATAATAAAAGGAGTAAAAGTATATATTTTAAATAATTTAAAAAAGGTTTTTATTAAACCTACTAAAATTCTATAAGCCTTACTTATCTTTATAGTTATAAAACCAAATAATAGCTTATAATTTTATATTAACTATTATAAGTTTAATAAAATATTTTATAAAAATTAATACTTTTTGTTATTATTTAATAAAATATTATTTTATTTAAAATAAATAAAAGGTTTTATTAAAAGTAATATATAACAAGCATTTTATAAAGTTTATATTATAGCAAATTGTAATAATTTTATAATCTTTTGCATAAAATAAGGCTTTTACAAATATAAGGTGGTCCCTTTTAGCCTCTACAGTAGGCCTGCGACCTTTCGGCGCTACATAAATAGAGTTCTAATATCGTCGACTCCAGTTTTATCTTATTTCACTTTCGGACTGCTAACCTGCTTAAAGATTAACGCCTTAAATAGGGTAGTGGCCGGTATGTTATTATAATAGCAGGCTAATAATAAATAGCATTTAATAAGACTTTTTTTTAAAATAATAAATAATATGCAAATAAATTACATAATTTATAATAAAAAGCTGCTTTTAATTATTTATACTTTTGAACATTAAAAAAATTAAATTAATTAAATTTTAAATTAAATGTTTTTAAAATAATAACAAATTATTAAATACTAAAATAATTTAATATAAAAAAACTCTTTAACTGCCCCTAAGCTAAATAAGCTAAATTAATTATATAATTTAATTTTACTTTTTTATATTATTTAAAAATTTAAAATATAATAATAAATACTTTATTTTAATATTTAAAACGTTTTAAAATATAAAACAAATATTTAAATATATATTATATTATACATTCTTTTCTAAAAAATAATACAATTCTTTTTATAATTATAGAATTTTTATTATAAATATTAACAATTTATAAGACTTAGCTTTATTTAAAATATAATGAAAACTATTTTCTGCTTTTAATTTATTATTTATAAAAAAACGTTTTATTATTAGTAATACCTTTACCTTATTAAAATAATTAAAGCTAAATTTCGTTTTATATTAATAAAAAGCATTTAAAATTAAAATAATATTAAAAGCTAGCTTAGCACAGTTTTAATAATTAGTTTTTTATAAATAACTAATATATTATATATTATAAGCGCTTAGTAATTGCTAATTATAATAATTTTTATATAACAATAATTAAAAATATTTAATTTTATATTATAATATACATTTACATTATAATAAAATTAAAAAAGTAATATAATAATAATATAATATACTTTATTATTATTTATACTTATTATAATTAATTACTTTTTTAAAACCTTTTAATATATACTCTGTTTAAATATATATACTGCTACTAATATAGCGTAACTTTATTATAAAAGACTTTTTTAAGTATTTAGTTTATTTTAATTAGTTATTTTAAATAAAAGCTTTTAATTTATTTTAGCTGTTATTAATAAATCTTATTAAATATTAAAAATATATTAAAAGCTGTTTTTAATTAAATATTTATAATTTTAAAGTTAAGTTAAAAACTTATATTAATAAATTAATTAATAATTAACGTAAAGCACTACCGAGCGAGACACCCCACTGAGCGAGACACTTTTTTACCAAATTAGCACTGGAACCTCAATTACAGCACCATAACAAAAAAATCAATTGAATTCAATCGGAATCAGAATCTGCAAACGATTCTATATCTTTTTTACACGTTTGCGTATTGTATCTGGTCTTACCGCAGTTGCCACAGCGTCGCTTGCTTAGTCTGCTGCAGACCGCCTTATCGTTGCTACTACTTATTTTACTAGCTGGCCGCTTCCCCTTTTCCTTTTCCTTAATT
>LJJS01001552.1:0-10311 GCA_001447215.1 Diaporthe aspalathi
GGCGGCGCTGGCCCAGCCGGTGGAGCTGGTGGCGGCGCCGTGCATGCCGCCGAGACCGGGAAGCGAGGGGTAGTCCTCGTTGATGGCGCGCCAGTCCTGCCAGGCCTTGTGGAGGGCGTCGGCCTTGGGCTTGTCGTCGAAGAGGTCGGCCACCTCGCGCACGAGGGTGCCCAGCGCGTTGGCAGAGGTGTCGCTGAAGAGGGAGAAGAAGGAGTCGATGAGCCCCGGGGCGGTCAGGCTGCCGCTCTTGTAGGACGAGATGTGCGAGCGAAAGTCGTTCATCTTGGTGGCGTCGTTGCCCAACAGGTTGGACGCGCGCTCGATGACCGCGCCGTGCCGGACGAGGCGGGCGCGTTCAGCTGGTGTCATGTTGGCTTGGTCGGTTACCGATAGTGTAGAAAGCGCGTCGGCGAGAGGCTGGGGCTGTTGGGCTGATGATGATGAGGAGGAAGAGGCGCCATTTTGTCGCTGCTGGTTGCGGGCGGCGGCAGGTGTGGGCCCAGACGTGTTGGCGGTTGTGGTGAGCTGGCCGCCGAATGTGCGGTTGGAGATGGACTGGGCCGAGTGGATGGCCATCTGTCGCTGGTAGGCGAGCTCGTCTCGTCGAAGAGGTTGTGCCGTGCTGCGAGGCAGGGGCGCGTCGGCATTGGGGTCCCTGCCTCTTCCACGGCCCTCCCTACCGCCCCTTCCACGTCCACCGCCCCTCCTTTCCTCCTGGTATGGTTCACGCACGTCAAATCCGGAGAGATCCACCACCCGTGCATCTCGCCGTACGTCCTTGGACAGGGAGTTGCCGTGCTCGCTCAGCTGGTGGGCCTTGAGGTCCATCTCGGACTCGAACACGACAAACTTCTTCTCCAGGCACTCGCGGTCCAGACACAAGAAGTGATCCTTGTGGAAGTGCTTCTCCAGCGCGTCGTAGTCCTGGTAGTAGTGCGGCGACCTCGAGTCCCTCCTGTCGCAGATGAAGCAGCGCTCGTGCTTGTTGCGGCAGTGCTCGTACAGCTTGTCGTCGTCGTAGAACCTCTCGCCGCAGAAGCCGCACAGCGGGTGGCCCCGGAACCCGGTCTGCGCGACGTCGCCGGGGCGGTCGTCGCCGTGGGCCATGTGCTTGTGCAGGGCCTTGTCGGTGAAGAGCTCGTGCTCGTGGGTGAAGACCTTCTTGTTGCGCGTGCACAGGTCGCACATCTTGTTGTGGTGCGCCGACCGCACGTGCCGGTGCAGGTCGGGCCAGCCCAGCCCGGCGAAGTCGCACGACAGGTCCGGGCAGTTGTACCGCAGAAGCAGCACCGTGTCGCCCACGATGTCCTCGTTGGTGTAGCGGATCCCTATGTTCTCGTCCGCGCTCGAGATGTCGGCCTGGGTGTAGGCCTCGAAACGCTTCGACGGGTCATCGGTGAAGATGACAAACGGCGCGGGTGTCCGGCAGTGCGCGCAGTCCTTGTTCTTGTACAGCGCTCTCAGCCGTAATGAGCAGATGTGGCAGGTCGTGTGGTTACAGGGCGCGACGGAGTGGTGTTGGATCGGGTTGGCGCATATGAAGCAGACTTCTTCGTCGTCTTCGGCGTCGTCGCCCTCCTGGCCCCCGCCTGCCCCTTCGGCTTTTGGCTTGGGCTCCACTGCCCCCCGGAGCGCCTCTTTCGCAGCCGGTGTGAGCCGTGGTCCATCGTCCTGCTCTTGTGAACCGGCGGCGGTCTGGTTGTTGCCGCCACGTCCGCGGCCGCGGTTCCCTCCACGGCTTGGCCCGGCGCCATCGCCACGGCCTCTGCCACGCCTCGAACGATCTCCTCTGCCGCGGCCACGACTGCCGTCACCTCGAGAAGTTGATGCAGCTTCACCAGCTGGGTTGGTGGGAGGAGCGCCTCCTGCGTCGGCCATGACGGGGCGTCGTTCGTGTCCGTGGGCTGCTATCGGTGTGTTCGTTGTCGCGTTTACGGGTGGATGGTGAGGTTGCAGTCGACAGTCCAGCACAAATGTTTTGGTCAGAATTTTGTGGCGTTCTGTCCAGGTCAGATCACAATCGTGTCGTGTCGTGTCGTGTCGGGCGCTCGGCGTATTGTGTTTGCGTTGATGTGGGAGCTGAAATGAAATTGCAGGTTCTAGCTGTGGGGGTTTGGAGGGGCAATAGCTTGGGGGACAAAAATCAGGCTGGGGGCTGGTATGGTGGGAAGAAGATCCCAGAGAGGGTCAGCCGTCAAATAAATGTCTAACGGCGCGAGGGCCGATTGATTGATAATTGAAGGGGTGCTGCGGATTGCTCCGGACGGGCTGGCACTAACAAGACATGCCTGCATACACTCCCTGAAGCACAGACCAATCGATTAGCAGCGGCGAGCCCACGTTCAAAGTCAGTCTGTCAGTCTCCCTGCAGTCTGTACGAGTCGAGAATCAATTCAAATTCAGCTAGGCGTACTAGACTGGTGGTCATTTCGACTCACCTCGCCGGGCTGACGGGTCGGCGGGCAGTGCGTGCACACATTGCAATCCGGCAGTGTGCGGGTAGTGCGGGAAAGCTCCCAAATCCCAACCCAACGTCACCCCTCCTTAATTTGTCCCAGGACCAAATCCGATGGGACATGGATGATGATTTGGCAGCGAGCCCTGCGGCCCGGGGATTTAATTCCTCTCGACCGCTCCTGATTGCATCAGCAGCCAGGGGAGAGCCAGGGGACCCCGGAGGCGCGAGGCTGAGGCTGATTACATACTTAAGTAGTAGACTATATGTAAACCGTCCTCCAACCAGGCACGTCAGCCCTAATCTTATTATTCTACGCTCCAAATCCTCTTCTCTCTTTCGAAGAAAGAGTGTAGATAGAGGGTTTACCAAGTTCCTATACAAACACCGTTATTAACAGTTAAAGTCTATGAATGCTTGTGCTACTTTTTTAGGTGTATCTCATGATACAGTTAGAGCTAGATTACAAGTGGTAAATCTATTAAATTTGATTCATTTGTCTTTAATATGTCTCGGGTGCATGGCGCTACTTGTGGCTAGTTCTAGAGGAGGTATATATATATATACACTGCATGCTTTATTCACATCGCACATACCTCCTGCTCTTTGCTGCAATATCATATCCATCGAACTGTCGTTGATGTCCTCAGTCAGCAAACGAATAATATGTGGACCTGTCTAACGCCCACTGCGGCTCGCGGGCTGACCCGAAGAGTCATACCGAAAACATTCCACCTGGAGCACAGGCACAAGACGGCGCGAGAGCCATCACCCCCGGAATTACAGGGCCCCAAATTGCCCCTCGTGCCCCCGTCTCGTCTGATGTTTATGCTTCTGGGCCTCGAGAGCCCGCAACGCGGCATGGCACCCACCCTTTTTGAGCCCAGGCCAGGGGTAGGTGTCGTCCGTCCACAGAAAATATGCTTGGCCACCTGGCTTCGAGGACGTGTCCATAAGCAACTGTTGGGCTGGCTGAAAACCAAAACATCGTGCGCCGCTTTCAGGACCAATACGTTTTAAGATTGATTCAGCTATGTGCGCTGTCACCTTACCGTGTGACTAGTTGCAATGTGCCGCCCAAAAAATAAGCAATTATCCTGACAGCATCCAAAGGGGCCACCACCTTGCTATGGTCTGGCCCGTGGTGCCCATCAGAAAGTCTCTTTGAGCCCTCGAGGCCGTCCCCCATCATGTCCAAGGCTCTTTCCAGCATGGCCCAAACAGGACAAGCAATTGAGCGGGCCAACGCCGCTCAAGCCTCAGCCGGAGGACCTCGGGGCTGTCCTACTCCTCCTGCTTTACCGCAGACACCCCCATGTATGCAAATCATTAGGTCATATGTCAAGAACGCCTGCCCCAAAGTCACATTGCATAGCCCATACCGTGGCTGTGCGAGTACAGCGCTGGTTGCTGTATCCAGTCGCCGTGCCGAATCCCTTTCTCGAATTGCGCCGAATGCCTAAAAAGGGGTATATTGGCTCGCTGGTGGGTCTCACTCGTCGAGCGGGTAGAGCTGGCTGCCGAGGAGCTTGTTCATCGAGAACATGTTGACGGTGGTCTGCTTGAAAACCGCCTGCATCTTTTCATCGCAGCGTATCTGGCGCTTGTCGGTGGGCTCCTGCAGGTCGTTGGCCTTGATGTGCTCCCACAGCTTCTTGACGACCTGGGGACGTGACAGCTGCGCGAAATCTCGGGTTAGCGTCGTGACATGTGTGATGGAGACCGTGCCCGGCCTGATCAGGCCGTCAGGCCGTCAGGTGGTACATACCCGCTCGGCCCCGACGATCTCCTGCAGCGGGAAGCTGAGGTTGAACTCCTTCTGGAACCCGCCGCCGGCCTTGCGTTTCTTTGTGGTGCCAGAGTCCTCCGTGTCCAAGTCGCTGTCGTCCTTGACCTTGGTCGCGCTCTTCTTCTTGGGCTTGGACTTTGTCTTGGGCCGGTCGTTTCCACGCCGGGTCTGGCGGCCGCGTGCTAGCTGGTTCTCTTGCGCCTGCAGCTCGCGGGCGAGGCGCGCATCCTCGTCCTCGACCATGGACGATGTGCGCTTCTTGCGGGGGGCAGTCGACACCTGGATCTCGCCACCGGAGGCATCGTCCATAGCATCGCCATCTGCATCTCCGTGCTCTTGCTTGGTGCCGTTCGGCAGACCATTAGTGGTGACCTCGTCATCGTATTTGTGCGGGGGGGTGGGCATAGCCTCGGGAGGCGAGGGGTCCTCGGCGATGGCGTCGAATCGCTGCTCGATGAGGGTCTTGATGGCATTCTGTGCAGAGGGGATCCATCCCGGTTAGCCCAGCCAAGGTCGAAGGGAAGAAGCTTGCGGCCAGGTAGGCGCCGAGCTCTTACCTTCTGGTCGCTCAGGTCTTTGCCCCCAAGTGCCCGTTCCAGTGCCTGTCGCACCTTCTTCCGCGAGACGGTCGCGAGGTCAGCGGTTGCGAGGATGCCATCGATGATCGAGGTGTACCGCTCGATCTCCTCCGGAGACACTGTTTGACCGAGTTAGCCCCCCCAAAAGAAAGTCCAGCGCCAATGGCGCACGTAGCGATCACTGACAAGGTTCGGACATGCTGGGCGAGTTGCACCAAATGCAATCAATGTCGGAGACGGCGGTGTAGCGAATGCCGGCTGGTCAAGCGCTTACTGCCGGGCCGGGGGGGTTGGGGAGGCGACGGAAGGCGGGATGCGGGATGCGACAGACACGGGTGCTAGCAAGCTGGCTCGAGTACGACGACTGGAGCCGGACGATGGTGACTGCGCCAGGAGTCTCAAAAGACAGTGCAGACGATGGACAGGTCGGAAGGGGGATTGGGAAGTGGTGATGGGCAGGAGGTAGCGGACGCCTTGATCAGAGCATAGCTGTTGTTCTCTTTTTGGGGGGGGGGGAATGCCAGCAGCCGAAACAGGACGTCACGAGGAGGTTTGGATGGGGCTCGAGCTGCGGGCGGATAGACCCGACGAGAGATGGCCTGCCGAGTGGGAGCCCAGCGGGGGTGCAAGTTTGCGTGCGAGCGAGTGTGTGAGCTGAGCCTGGATGCAAAGTGTGATGGCAATGGTGGTTGGTATTTTTTTTTTTGGGAGGGGGGGAGGGAGGGTGACGGTGTGTTGTTGTTTCGGGATCGGCAGAGATCGCAAGCGACGCAATGGCGGTTTGCGTTCAGGGCATCGGACACTTTTTCTCTGGCTGGCGGGCTGTGGTGTGAGCTGCCAAGACCCTTTCGAACGAAAGAGGCTGGGTGGATAAGTTGGCTGGCTACCAGACTCGGCCGACACAGGGATTGAAGTAGGTATGCTGATGGGTAGGATAGATGTTGAATATGTGGTTGGAAGAGCAGGCAGGCAGGAGATGCAGCAAGCAAGAAGAGAGAAAGCAGCTGACCAGTCGGTCAGTCAATAGTCTGGTGATGTCTTTTTTCGTGTGTGTGTGTGTGTGCTGGCAAGGGGAAGGAAAGGCAGCAGGCCGTCAAGTCAGGTTGGTCCCCCCGTTTGTCGGCCGGTCCGTCCAGGCCAACAATGAACGATCGATTTGCTGGTCCGCTGTCACCAATGTTTCCGTTTCTGGCGGCCTTGCTTGGTCCGGGTCTGGGTCTTGGTCTCGGTCTGGGCCTAGGCCTGTGAGAGAGACGGCGAGGTCTGTGTTGTCTGCTGTCTGTTGTCTGGGTTCTGGGTCGGGGTTGTCGGAAGGGGCTGGCAGGGGGGGTAGGGATGGGGGTCGGTTTCCCAGGGTTGATATCCGTCACAAGTCTTGTCAGTGCTCAGTGTTCATGTTGAGCTGGTCAAAGGGAAGGGAGGATCTGTTTGAAGCTCGACCGGGGGTGACGACAAGGAGGATGACAGGGAGCTGTGAAGGCCTGCGCACCGCTTCCCACACCGGCCGGTATTGTCGACACTCTTGATGATCCGTGGTCTTGCTGTTATATAGCACGGCAATGATGCTGGCTCCGCAAAGGCGATGAGACAAGCAGAGAGGGAGCAGACAAGGAAGCAGGGCGGCTGTTTGGCGGAGGGCAGGAAAAGCTGGGGTCATCCGCCTTGTGGGGCTGGCATCACGGAATAGACAGCAGAGAGCCAATGACTGGGCACGCGGGTGCGCCTCGGAATGGTACGTACCGCGACCAGCGACCGGCAGCTGGCACCAGCAGGTTGCTCGCCCCCACCTTCGTACCTGCACATCCATGTCCGTTTCTAATCGATAACGATAGCGATAACGGCCATCGCGGGGCAGACTCGGCTCCGTACCGGCATCAACGGCACATGTTGCTCATATCCATCCTTGCTACAGACGATCCCTGAGACAGACATCGCTTCTAGAAGCTCCCCCTTTCTCATAGACTTAGACCTATTGCAGGGGAACATCCTCAGATCAACCTGCATTCTAATTTCCTCCTTCACTCGTTTCAGCCCATTCCAACCTACAAACACAACCACATCCCGGCTTCCTGATGAGGTCAACCTGACACAACAGCATACTTAAAGAAGCCTCTCACTGCGCCTACACCTCTGTTCCTACCCGCGTACACAACCACTGCCGAACTGTCTGCCAACCTACTCCCGTGTCTCCTGCCTGACCCGTCATCCAGAGAACAAGGCAGAGGCCCGCAGCAGCCATGTCCTACATCTCAGTCGCAGCTTGCACCCTCCCCAGTGTGCCCCTCGACTTCCGGGGCAACAGAGACCGCATCATCCAGTCCATCCGCATCGCAAAGGAAAAGGGCGCCACCCTCAGGACGGGCCCCGAGCTTGAGATCCCCGGGTATGGCTGCCTCGACCACCACCTGGAAGGCGATACCTTCCTCCACAGCTGGGAGGTGTTGGCCGACATCATCTCCGACGAGGCCTGCAAGGGCATGCTCGTAGACATCGGCCTTGGTGTGCGCCACCGCAACGTGCGCTACAACTGCCGCGCCCTCTGCACTTACAAGAAGATCTTCTTCCTCCGCCCCAAGATGGCACTGGCCAATGACGGCCTCTACCGTGAGATGCGCCACTTCACGGCCTGGGCCAAGCCCTACGAGGTGGAGGACTACTACCTCGAAGATGTCGTCTCCCACATCACCGGCCAGTCGAAGGTGCCCATCGGGGACGCCATCTTGTCATGCAAGGACACCGCCGTCGCCTGTGAGACGTGCGAGGAGCTGTTCACGCCCCTCAATCCGTCTTCCTACCTGGGCCTCAACGGCGCCGAGGTCATTCTCAACAGCAGCGCCAGCCATGCCGAGCTGCGCAAGCTGCGGACCCGCCTCGACCTGATATCGAACGCGACGAGGAGGCTGGGCGGCATTTACGTCTACTCCAACATGACCGGCGTGGACGGTGACGCACGTATGATGTTCGACGGGTCTAGCATGGTGCTTGCCAATGGCGATGTCCTGGCTCAAGGCTCTCAGTTCTCCCTGAGCCCGGTCGAGGTCGTCACGGCAACAGTCGATATCGAGAAGGTCAGAAGCTACCGGTCGTCCATCTCTCGCAACCAGCAAGGTGCGAGGCAACGGGAGTTCCCCAGGGTCGAGTGTGACTTGCGCCTGGGACGGCCGTCTCGTCTGGTGCACCGGTCAAAGTTTCCGGCATCCAAGGTCATAGAGCTCAAGATCCTTGACCCTATGGAGGAGATAGCTAATGCCCAAGCCGTCTTCCTCTGGCAGTATCTTGCCCGGACCAACTCCCCCGGTTATTTCCTCCCGCTGAGTGGCGGACTAGACTCCTCGACCGTTGCTCTCTTTGTATATAGCATGGCTCGTATGGTGCTCCAAACCATCAACGAAGGCGAGCAGACTGTCCTCGACGAGCTCCGCCGCATCACAGGCGAGAAGACGTTTACACCTTCGAAACCGGAGGACATCGTCTCCCGTGTGCTCCACACCTGCTACATGGGCACCGTCAACTCGGGCGAGGAGACACGCTCCCGCGCAGAGAGACTCGCCAGGCGCCTCGGCGCCTACCACTCCGACATCAAGATCGACGACGCCGTCGTCGCCCACGAGAACATCATCGCGAGCACCCTCGGCGGCTTCCGCCCACGGTACTCGGTCGAGGGCGGCAGCCCCTCAGAGAACCTGGCGCGGCAGAACATCCAGGCGCGCAACCGCCTCGTCGTGGCCTACGAGCTCGCGCAGCTGTCCACCACGGCGCGGGATACGCCTCGCAAGGGCGGCGCGCTCCTCGTCCTGGGCTCCGGCAACGTCGACGAGAACCTCCGTGGTTACTACACAAAGTACGACGCGTCGTCGGCCGACATCGCGCCCCTGGGCAGCATCTCTAAGACGGACGCCAAGAGCTTCCAGGCCTGGGCGCGGGACAACTGGGACCTGCCCATAATGACCGAGTTCATAGAGGCCACGCCGTCGGCGGAGTTGCTGCCGCTGTCCGCGGGCGTGCAGGATGACGAGTCCGATGCGGAGATGGGCTTCACCTACGATGAACTCTCCCAGTTTGGTAAGTACTTCACAAGCACCACACCCCACCCAGGCAACGCTCAAGTCAAGGTCATCGTGACCGAAGACCACCCCGCTTTCATGACAATTGCTAACCTGGCCACAAAACAGGCATCCTCCGCAAGGTCGAGAAGCTAGGCCCCTGGTCCACCTACCAGCGCCTCCTCGTTGACTGGCGGGAGCGGCCCGGCTTCGACCCGCGCCGGATCGCCGACAAGGTGATGCGCTTCTTCCGCTTCTACTCCATGAACCGCCACAAGACGGTCATCCTCACGCCCAGCCCGCACCTGTCGGCCTACAACCCGGACGACAACCGCCACGACCTGCGGCCCTTCCTGTACGTCATCGACTGGCCGTGGCAGTTCGCCAAGATCCGCGCCGACGTCGAGGAGCTCGAGAGGGAGATCGCGGAGGAGGAGAGGGCTGCCGGTAAGGGGCAGGATGTGGACTAGAGGTCTGCGGTGTACGGGAGGCGTGCTGCTGGTGCGTACAGGAAGTGTGGGGCTTGTAGGAGGTGTTGCAATTAGACCCGGCGGCGGTGGGTTGTTAGAACTGCTGCACATTTGTAGCCATAGAGAATCCGCAGCGTTCGTACAGACAGTGGGAATTGTTTTCCCTGTACCAGCAGGGCACCTGTCTTCCTGCGATGGCATCCGCACAGGCGTCTAGTTATTCAGTCCGTCAGGGTCTGCTTCAGTTGAGTGAATTCCTCCTGCTTGGAACCCAAAGGCCAGCTTTTGTCTTATGAAGTTATAAATACCCAAATCGATCCATGGAGACTAATGTACCTTGGTTGGTGTTTTTAGGTTCACGACTTGGTGTATTCTGAGCAAGCCGCTCGCATAATTGGGTATGAAGGAGTGCGATGGGATCGATGGCGTCGAAGACAACACATCAGCACCACCCGAGCGGTGCCACATTAACTACGAAGCCCTATTGTGCGGTTCCACCGACGCCAACATCTCAAGCTGCATGCCTGAGCCCCGCAGGCAGTCTGGTGTCCGTCCATGAGCTGTGTCTCTTACTTGCGCCTGGTCCACAA
Source organism: Diaporthe aspalathi (assembly GCA_001447215.1). NCBI lineage: Eukaryota > Fungi > Ascomycota > Sordariomycetes > Diaporthales > Diaporthaceae > Diaporthe > Diaporthe aspalathi. The sequence continues at coordinate 9,926 of LJJS01001552.1, forward strand.
GTGCCAACGGTGACTCGGGCCCTCCTCGTTCAAGGAGCACCTGAAAGTGGCGGCTCCCTTTCATTCATAGTGATTATACTGCATGGTACTTTACAAAAGAAAAGAATGTAGTAGAAGAAGGAACTCGCACACCGTGCATGAGGCCGGCCGGCCAGGCGACCAAATTGTTTCGTTTGGAAAATTGTAAGGGAGGAGGGGAAAAACAAATCCCGACAATTCCCTGTCGCAGTTGGGCAGCGAACGAAGGAGATGTAACATTAATTAGCCGCTCCGAGGCTTCGAAAGCTTACTGTTCAAGTAATGCAATACTCCCAAGGGGGCAGTAAAAGCTTATATGCCTGAGCCACGCCGCAGACGTGCGAGACGCTCCGATGTAGTTGCGCCCG
>LJJS01001552.1:10361-64023 GCA_001447215.1 Diaporthe aspalathi
GCCCTTCTAGACCTGGCTAGCGAGAACGAGCCGTTCAGTGACCCAGAGGGTGCGCGCGATGACCTATTCAGGTACAGACTGGCCAAGCGCCGGCGCCCTGTGATACTTACATCGGGTACTTTCACCCGTAACAGATGCGAACCATTACACGGATCCAGGTGCGAGTTATGTTCACAATCGATTTGACTCTGCAATCATGAACCTGCGCAGAATCTTTCGATCTGTTGGTTGCTGTTACCTTTGGCCTGTACTGCCAGTTTAAAGGAGCGCCCGGGTTGTCGGTGTTGATGTGCGCGAGACTCTAATGCCTTTGATAAATGACATACAGTTTCTAATCCGCCTGGGTGCTGCTTTTTAGCTGAGAGCGGGGGGGGGGGGGTCAAGTTGTTGGGCTAGTTTTGATGGGCAAGGGGATTTTGGCAGAGTACCATGTCGAGGCAACAAAAAAGCACCATATTGGGCGGTGAAGTATCGTTATATTGGATGAATCGATCGACCGCGGCGGTTCTCGATCAGTCAAGGAGTTGTTACTTCTGTTTCTGGGGGAACAATTTCCGATCTGCAGTTATTTATAGACATAGCTAGCTACAAGTGGCGAGCAGTCAAATAGGAGCTGAATGCAGGGTAGAAATACGGGTGAAACATCCCCGTTATGCGCTCATGGGTGAACGGAACTTTAAATTAAAAAAGATGCAGTGTGAGCCGAGGCAGCCGAGAGATCTCAAATATGTGTTCGTTGAAAAGGTATAAAAAAAACGATGATTCCGGCGATGCTCATGTTGGGCCCACGGAATGGGAGCGTTGGATACCACCAGCAACGTCACCGTATCTGCCGCCAAAACCACGCGCTTAGGATTTGAGAGGACTGTTACAATGCAACTCACATCGCTGGCCGTCACATTCCTGCTCGCAACAGGGTAAGGATCAATTTCCCTGTACTCACTATGTGCCGCCGCATGTACTGACGCCGGGACCCCAGAGCCATGGGAGGTAAACTAGCAAGATGCTGCAGGAAGAATAGCCAGGGCTCGATCGACTACACAGCCAACACAGAACCCTGCTGTAAAAAAAACGGCGCCATGGCGAAAGACGGAGTAGGCTCTTTCTCCCACGAGCGGAGCTCTAATGCATGGCGAAGTGACCGAAACCTACTTATGCTAACCTTCCTCCCAGGAATGCAACGTCTCGCTGTGGAAGTCCTGGATTGAGTGTTGCGCTATCCTGGGCGACGACACCTGCACTTTTTAAGTGCCTGGGTACCCCTAGGAAGACGGGTTCGGCTCGAAGAAAATCGCGGATCTAAGCACGGTAGCCGACAGTATCAATACTCTGGTGGATAAAAAGAATCTTAAACAACAAGGCTCTAACATCAACCTCCATAAGAACCACTCTTAGAAGGCACTAGAAACGCAAATCGGGGAAAATAATCAAGGACCAAGAAGATAGCAACCGAAGACTTGGCCGCTGCAAAAATGGGATTTATTGACATGGCCGATGAACAGTCCCCCGGGGAGTGAATTCCGGGAGGATGAGAGGTCTGGGCAAGCCTGGAGAGGACAGCATGATGATTAGATGTCTTCGGTATATAAGAGGCGTGCTGCTAGTGCTCATAGGAAGTGTATGTACGACTTATAGACAATACTTGAGATCATCGGTCAAGCCTCTCGATGCCCTCTTGATAGAATGATCAAATTTGTGTGATTCATCGTGGCCGCACAATACACCTTTTCCGTTGCACAACCTTATCTATTCGCGTCACGGAAGAACTAATTGACTACCCAATACTTAAACAACAGTGCCACGCCGTACCAGAATAAACGATTACATATACTGACTTCATACCTGTGGCAGTGAGTGAATCTTGGCTACCAAAGCTGGACAGAGCAGCGGGATATCAATCCCTTGAGAGCTTGCTCGTATCTGATCGTGTTGATCTCGCCGGTGTGCTTGTCGCTTAGCCTGGCAATCTCTTAGTTGCTATTCCTCCCTTGTTCTAATGTTAGTGGTCTCGCTTTCCGCTTGCAGCTGTCAACATTTGACCGAGCACGGCCATTGGAGCATCCAAGCCCGAAACGCTGCCGTATACATATGCCGAAGTAGATACCAACTGGTCCTAGCAAGAGGCATATATTGTAACCCAACTGACGGTGTTCTTCGAGTTTAATTTCAATGTCAATCAAAATGTCTTTTAACAAGATCCAATGTCCGTGTTTCTTTCCAGTAGATGAGGCATCGAAGAACACGTGCCCTCATGGGGTCAACCCTGTCCTCGGATTTCGTCAGATTGAGTAGAGAAAGGAGCCGTAGATTTAGTCAAGCGGCATTGAGAAAATAGAAATTCAACTCAATTTCTGTTTCACATGTGAAATTATATTGAATTCATCTGTATTTTGACCAGATATACTCTCGCGATATTTACAATTCCGAGTCACGAAGATGTACAATTTAGAAAAACAGGGCGTGAATCTCGGTTGACGACCGTGGGGACACTGGCGTCTGTCTCTTCACCCAAGAACAGGAACGACATCTAAGCAATGACATCCTCAATAGCCGCCGTCAGGACCACAGCCATGCTCTCGTGCGTCGCCGACGAGGGGTGGTAGTCACAGCCGATGTTGTTGTTGCTCGAGTCCTGGGTCGGGAAGTCGACAAAGTGGGCCCCGGCGCCGAGCCTGGCGACGGCGTCCTTGATGGCGGCCGCCTGCGTGGTCTTCTGGGCGTCCTCGGCGGTCGGGTAGCCGTCGCTCAGCAGCGGGCTCGACGCGAGGAAGATCTCGGCGTCCGGGTAGCGGCCCTGGATGGTGGTGGCGAACGAGACCAGCGCCTCGCTGTACGCCGTCGCGTTGAGGCGCGGCCGCGCGTCGTAGTTCTGGCCCGTGCTGCTGTTGGTCGCGACGTAGCTGAAGTCGTTGGTGCCAAGGTTGACGACGACGTAGTCGGGCGTGTCGGCCTCGGGGAAGGTGTAGGTGCCGTCCGCGTCGGCGGCGGCCCAGCGCGTCCAGATTTGTGGCATCACCACGTTGTCCTCGTAGCCCGGGTTGACGATATTGCGCAGCAGCCCCTTGCCCGACCAGGCGATGATGTCGTACTCAGCCGACAGGTTCTTGGCTGTTAACGCGCCGTAGGTGTTGGGCGCATCTTCGAGCGCAGCCGAGTTGACACATGGGTAGGTCCCGTCCATTCCGTACCCCACCGTTATGCTATCGCCAATGATCTGGATGCGCCTGCTCGCCGGCGCGGGATCGTCGCCCAGCGTCCCCGAGGTGCTGACCTCGCCGACGTAAATGCTGCCGAGCTGGGCCTCGGACCGCTTGCGGATGGAGACTGTGTGAGGGCCATCGGCGAGGCCGGCCGGCGTGGCGATGCTGGTCCCGTTGAGGCTGTCAAAGACTATAGGCGTGCCGTTGTCGATGACCATCTCGATGCTGTTGGTGCCCCAGGACGAGGACACGGCCACGCTGGCGGAGAAGCCGGTGAAGCTGAAGGTGAGGCCCGTCCCGGACCATGACAGCTCCCTGGTGGCAGGATTGACTCGCCCGAGGAAGCGGACGCCTCTGGCACAGCCAAGCACCGAGAGCGTCGGTAGCAGGGTTGACAAGCGGACCATTTTTTTTAATAGTGGTGTCGACTGAGCCGACTGACAGGATGTTTATATCTTGGCTACTTTTTCCCCCCTGAGCCGCTGTCTATTCTAGCTGGCGGGTGCGAGTGTACATATAAATACCAGTACGCACGGAGATGTGAGTGGGCCTCCCCGGACTGTTGCACGCATCGGTGTTTGGCATCGAGCCCCTTCATATTTGAGGTGGATATAGTTTTTGCGTGTCCACTAAAGCCAAGCATGACTGTGACGACGTTTTGCTCGGTCTAGTGCCGGCACGGCGGCACAACACGGAGGATCCGCTCCCGGAGGCCCGATCGGGAGGCGGAGCCGGGATTGGCAAGACTCGAATCAGAACATTGTGCATCTCTGGAAATATAGAAGTTTCACACGCTCGAAAAGGGACATTCCTGAACCTAACTTGCTGTATAGTCATAGTGCGAGTATCGGGAGAATGGGTCCTATTCTTCCCCAGTTTGCTTTGAAACATTGCAACAGATCCAATGTTGAAACATCGGTAAACATTTAGTGGACTTTTGAGTGCAACTGACTAATTTCCCGAGTGCGTTGCCATTGCTCACTACCCCCTTTTCGTTCCCTAATGTGTCAGTGTAGATATAATCCTCAAACATGCGCAGACGTCAATATTTCAACTTAACCCAACTCTCGCGGGGAGACGGAGGGCGGCGTCTCTATGCCATCTCAGCCTTCTCACGTCGTTCCGCCTTCTCCTTCTCATATAAATCGAAAAATTCTGGAGCATCGCGCGGCGAAGGTGCATTTCTCCCGAATGACGACATGAACACCATATCGCGAGAGGCCATCAGCTTTAGCTAATCGTTGCCGATGAGACTCAACGACAGGTTTTACTTTCCACCACCGCTTTCCACTTTAATAGGTTTCCGCCTCGCGCACCGTGGAGGGCGGGATGGCCCCAAGGTGCAGCCTTCATTGCCATTGAGATACAAACTTCCACATAAGCAATCAGTTTCGCGACCAGAATACTGCTTCTTTGAATTACTGAGCCGTTCATCAAGTGCGTATCCTAAGCTTGCACTGTTGACGTGACCACTGTCGAATTCTCTCGAAATTGAGGTCTGAACCCTCGGAGTTTGCTCCGAAGCGTTAATCCTGCAAAGCACTGGGTGCTAAGATACTGTCTCTTTGTATGGGCTTTATCGGCTGGGTTTCCATCTGGCTAAGCTTGCAAAACTACTTACCTAGGTAAACCATTTGTACGCAATAGCCGGTGTCGTAGAAGTAGTCCGCATAACAAGCACTAAGGAAACCCCGGGTCCGTTAGTAATTAGAGAGCGATAATCCTATATCCCTTCCTACCTTTTTTAAAAGGTTTGTATACAGTATGAAAAAGCCCTTTCCTGGATCCTATTAAATTTTCTTACCGCTCCTTAAGCTTCTCTCGCTTCCTTTCATCATTCTTGTCTTCAAACTCGAAATAAGAATCGGTATTAGATCCCTCATACAATCCCCCCCGACTCATTATCGGTGATATTTAGCTAGAGAAGCCTCCGGTCTCTGCTATGAGAAAAGATACCACTTAACATCTCTGATGTAAGCTATGTCATCTCTGATTAAGAGCCGCTGGTAGATCTGCAAGGAAGAATTTCAGGACAGACCCCAAGACCATGAGCCCGAAAACGCAAATGGGCCCGATGATACAGAATACAGTGAATCCGTACGATGCAATTTGGAAATTGACGTTATGCTGTAGTCGCTCCGTTGCAAGGCCGACCTGCATGGCGGCCAACACCAAAGCAACAAAGACCGCGCTAGCGGCCATCCAGGCAATGTTGTCGCGATAGAAGCTGCTGTAATGATTCCAGCCACGAATGTATGATTGGAAGGGGGGATATCGAGTGAAACGGTGGATTGTATTAATCCGAGACAGGCGAAGCTCAGCGCGCAGAAATCGGGGGTGGACCTTGTCTGGCTCGTGTCTGGCGAGGACCTCCCTAGCAAAGCTTTTCCATTCTTTCCACCCGATAGTTGCATCCATAGCTCTTCTGGGCAGGAGTCGCTTTTCGTTGGCGAGGGAAAAGTCGGTTTCTGAGGAAATCAAACAGGCATATGTGTAGAGATAGCCGAGCGCGACCTTTCGCATCTCGTTGATGCACGGAGATGCCCAATAGTCTAGGCACATGCAGCCATTAGGACAACTCAGATTCGCTTTCCAGAAGTCCGGTTCGAGGAGGAATCTGGGTATAGACTTCAGGAAGATCCGCCCATCTTTTCCCCAGACGAGATGCAAGTCCATCCGATCAACCACGATAATGTCCCGGCCTACGGCAACTTGAAAATGTAGTTGCCTGGGTGCGTGTTTTGCCCCCGCAAACCATAGATGCAGGACCATTTCGCCCAAGCGTCCCAGAGATAGTTCATGGCGTAGAAAAGCCGGCATATCTTTGCGCGGGTCTGCGACTATACGCTTTCCACGAGCAGTATAGTAGTGGTACGACGCTGGCAGGAGATCCGTGTCGTCATTAGGCATTCCCAGCCCCGCGAATTTGAACTGCAAACGTCTATTTAGGGTTCTGAGGGCTCTGAATATGTCCCAGGGGGATTCCAACATACCGGCCACATGGAGAGCTCTTTTGAATGGTTGGCCATCTGTATTAAGCAATGAAAGCCACCATTTGTTGTGTCAGTTGGTTGCATGCAGGTGCTCAGCGTTCTAGCCGTCGTATTACTGATATAGACGGGATTCCGCCGATCAACTATCTATGCAGCGCGCTTACTCTTATCCTCGTGTCTCCATCTCGTTGGCTTGAAGGCCCGCCCAGACCGGTCCACCGACAGGGGGATATGCACGAACTGTGGCTATGCCAGGCTTCCTTCTTGCCCCCACGTGGTGCAACGGCTGACAACCCAGCCGAGAAACCAGGAATCCCGACATCTCACAAATTCCGTGACAAAGTAATAAGCTTCATCCCATTCTGTGTCTGAATCACATGGCACGAGCCTTGCCTGGGTAGTAATTCAGGCTATACAACAATACAGATCCAAGCGATCGCATTCGCCGCCCAAGAAGCTATTGCTTGTCCGAAATCAAGAAGCTGATCCAGAGGTCCTGTTATGCCTACATCAAGATGGGAGATAGCCGACCGGCCCGAGCTATAGACCCCAGAGCTAAACCCCGTGTCTATAGGCTTAGGAACCTGCCTGGTCACGTTGATCGACTGTCTGTCGTCGACCTCCTGTGTCAATACATTGAAGGAATCACGGCGCAAGATGTGCAAGTCTCTTCCCTGGCATTCGATGTGGACGCCTGGGCATGTGTGCGGTCCAAGGTTGCTACCTTGACCTTGATGAAGGAGCCTTCAGCTCTTACCTCCGCCCTCAAGGGTGCAGAATGTCTTATTTCAGTACCAGGGCTCGAGAGGCCTCTGATCATGGACCACCATTTTCAGGGCATAACACCTCTGAACCACGTGCCAGACTACGAGCATAAGTATGAGTAAGTAAGACTCGCCTTCATAGTCTTGAATAACCCAAGCCTGGATCTACGGATCGCTAACACTATGGTTCCTACTGGCAGTTGCCTCATTATATCCGGCCTTGCCAGTCATCCCTTCGGATCATGGCAGCCCCATGGCGGGGACAAGTCCTTTATGTGGATAAGAGACGAGCTGCCACAGCGGCTGCCAGGCGTCCGTTTCTTGGTTTACGGGTATGACACAGTGCTTCCCAGCAGCACATCGTTCCAAGTCGTTCCGGACTTGGCTATCTCCCTGGTCCAGACAGTGAAGGCGATTGGCTGGTCTGCACCTTCAGCGAAGCCGATCCTCTTCCTCGCCCACAGTTTGGGGGGAGTAGTACTGAAACAGGCGCTTGTTGTCCTGGCGGGAGGCGACATGCAGGACAGAGCGATCCTTGCTAATATACAAGGTGCTATCTTCTTCGGTGTTCCCAGCCAAGGAATGTGTATGGAAGACATTTTCGAGATGCTAGGAGATCAGCCAAACGTTGACCTGGTGAAAGGGCTCTCGGACAAGTCGGATCACTTGTCCAGACTGGATGAGCAGTTTGGTAATATTTCCTGGCTTCAAAGGCACCAGTTCTTCTGGGCCTTTGAGACGAAACTTACACCAACAGTGGAAGTAAGTTCATTCTCGAACATTGTGTTTCAAGTACACAAGATCTCAGAGCAGAGCTAATTGAGTGATAGAAGGCGCCTACACCTGGAAAGTTTGTGAGAACCGGCCCCGGAACCATCATGGTATCGCGAGAGTCGGCAACAAGGAATCTCTGTCACGTGGCGCCTTCATCGACAATACAAATTGACGAGAATCACTCTGATATGGTGAAACTCGGACCAGGAGACCACGCTATCGGAATACTTACAAGCAAACTGGCGAGCATTTGCTCCATGTCTGTGACCCCGAATCCGCAGCTTGTGCCGAAATCGGATTCAAAGCCCAATCACGGGTTTGCAGAAAAGACTTCACAGTCTGACGTATACAAGGATATCGGGCAGACAAGTATTGGAATTCGTGATCATCAGCAGCGGGAATGGGAGTTGCCAGGCTTTTGGGACGACCAAGAGATATTGTCGGCGCTTCGCGCACCGGAACGAGACCGCCGTCTCGAACAAATAAACCAGCGATTAGGAGACACGTTCAACTGGGCATATGAGGATACGTCCGTGGGACTCAGCAACTGGCTTCAAAATGGCACCGGCATATTTTGGATCAATGGGAAGCCGGCAAGCGGGAAAAGCACCCTTATGAAGTACCTTCATCAGGATCCGCGCACCCACGAGCTTCTGCGCGCCGGTGGCTTACAATCAAAAGCCCGCCTCATGACGGCGAGTTTCTTCTTTCACCACCGAGGGACTAACATGCAGAAGTCTTTTGAGGGGCTTCTGAGGAGCCTCGTCAGTCAGATCTTGGAACAAGAGAACAGTCTCTTCCATCTACTATATCCAATTCTCGGGGAACAGTACTGGACAGTGATTTCTTCATTGGGTCTGGAAAGCCTTGAGAGAGATATTTGGGCTCTGTTGGATTGTCATGGAGTTTCTCGCTCGTCTCGTGTTATTGAAGAGGTCGGGATAACTATTGGTCTGCAACGGGAACTGACACAAAGCCGACAACTCGGGGTACATTTAAAAGGCATGCTGAAGCGGCTGGGCATCGAAAGTCGCCACGAACGTGAGCCTCCAACTGGGTTAGATGGCTGTGATAATGTGCCAGCCATATTACAGGTTTTCGAAAACGAGTCACAACTGAACCAGAAGCAGTGGGCGAGATGGACACCGACACTCATTGGTACCTTGTCCCGCCACTACAAACGCGAGGCAATAAGGATGGATATACAGACAAGACTATGGCGCAGAGAAAGCTTAGAGGACGGCCTAAATTGTTTGATTGGGCAATTTCTGTTCAACATGGACCTATTCCTCGTTTTGGATGCTCTTGACGAATACAATGGAAGGCCAGAGTTTATCGCTTCCTTTGTCCATAGTCTCGTTCAACAGTCGGCCGACCGCAACAGGAATTCACGAACCCGAATACGCATCTTATTCTCTAGCCGGCCTTGGAAAGCACTCAATGACGTATTCGCAGCATGTTCGGGTTTCCAAATTCACGACTATACTTGGAACGATATCATCGACTTTTGCGCCGCATCCATTCCTTTCGACGAGACTGCGAAGGCATATCTAGCCCCCTTGGTGATGGAAATCGCTCATCGGGCTCGTGGCGTCTTCCTTTGGGTTGAGCTGGTGATGCGTGATCTTACGCAAACAATACTGCGAAGAGTGCAGTTTCAAGTTGCACAAGGTCTGGAGCAAGAGTTGCGCGAGACCTTGGAAAGGATCCCAGATGAGCTAGATGACTATTACCAGGTTATAGTCCAGCGAATCCCACTTGCAATGCGTTGGGAGAGTTACGTCGTCCTCGAGACGCTTTGCCGTTCCGACCAAGACATAGATATCGAGACACTGTCGGCGATCCTCAAATGCTGGTCTGCCAAAACATTCGCCGATGCCCAACACAATCTCGCTGCGGAGCCCCGCATGCACCTGAAAGGGCTGAGTCTGGTCCAAGCCGAACGCCACATCAAATATGTGTCGGGCGGACTGGTGGAGGTCGGCGGTTTCTCTGCCAAGGGACAACCTATTCTGCAATTCATGCACCAGACGGTCAAACAATTCGTTGTGGGCCCTTGGTTCAGGTTTCATCTCCTGGGAAATAGAGGCATGTTTGCCACCGATAACGGCCATTGCTTCATCTCCAAGCTTCTTTTTATAAATTCCGATTTTGGAGACCGTTTCTTTTACCATGCCAGAGAGGCTGAGACTACAACGGGCTTCAGCCAGTACGATTTCTTCAGCACAGCTCCACGGGACCTCAGCATAAATCGAACCCTACCGTCCCTCCTGGCAATGGCAGTCTTCGCCGGATGTCAGCTCTTCGTTCGCGACGCTTACGAAGCAGATCGATGGTGCATTCAACGGAGTTCGGCGAGTCTCCTAGCGGTCCTCAGCATTGAGGTTGGGGGCACACCGGCGAAGGAAAAGATGGACAGCGTCTTGTCAATGGCAGAGATGTTGGTGTCCATGGGTCTTGTGATTGGTCCATGCGACGACGCCCTCTTTCGGGTGACACGAAACTTGTTGTCGAGCTCTATAAGCGGCTTAACGCCGGAGCCGGGGATCGAGGACTTGTCTGTCATTCTCTTAGGTGCCATTCCAATGCCAGGCACGAGCCCGGAAGCAACCCTTTGGCACCTCAATTCAGCACACTCCGACGGGGTTCTCGTCTCAAGCCTGGTAACAGGATTACTTCATCGGAGCACGCCGAGGGTAGTTCGAGCGCTTCTCGCTCGTGGGGCCGACCCTAATTCCGGTCATGGCCAGAGCACGCCAATCGACTCTGTGATCGACCGGCATTCGCATGGCCCGGTGGTTGCCTCCAATTGGCAGGAAAGTTTGATTTTTCAGTACGAGATTGTGTCTCAATTAGTTCTTTATGGAGGCGTTCTATCTTTGACTCGAAAATCCCAATGGAAGAAATGGGAAAGCATGTGTGCACGATCTGGACTGGATACAAAGTTGTTCCGGGAAGCTGGGTTTCCACGCTGGAAACAAAAGTCTGTGTGGCACTATCTCCGCTGCTCCATCCGTTGATATGGAATGTCCACGCCAGTGATTTAAAATTTACCTGACGTGCAAAGCTTCTTTGCCATTTTTAATCAAGGTGCTCGTCTTCGCAGGCCGCGGCGTACCTACTTACCGGACCAATGGCACTATCACCCTTGACACCCTAAGCCAGGGCCACAGACGCACAGCTCGATTGCCAGAATACCTCTGCGTTACAACGGTCGCAATGTGTGGGTTCCTCGCTCGCCAAGGTCGGCTGTGGTTGGATGGTATCACCAACAGATCAATATCCTTGCCAAATGACTGCAGGTGTTGGGTGTAGGTTTTCAAGAAAAGAGGAGACATTTTCGGGGTTCAGCAAGTGTTGGCTACCACTCCTCCCATCAGTACTTGTGTCCTGGCCTTGGGACAATTTACTGTCCACTTCTATTTCACACTGCCAACGTCCTCCCAGTTGCTACAAACCAGTGCCAGCCAAACACTCGCTGTTTCTGCCACGATGACCAATATGCTGCCAAATTCCACTTTGGCCTTCGCCGTGACAGCGCTGCTTGCCACTGGCACCTATCTCTGGACTAAGCTGTATTATAAGCGTTTCAAGAAGAATGCCCACATTCCTCAGCTTCATCCATCCCTGTTTTGGGGGCATCTCATGGTGTTCTACGAGTTCACCAAACGGGGCGTCTCGGATCGTCATCCAGGCTAGTTTTCGCTTCGCACCGTTGTCACTCATAATCACAGGAACTCTGCTAATACTAGCAAAATATAGACGAAATTCTTGCCGACATGCACGAGGCCTTGGGAAAACCACCCATCATGCTGGTCGACAACTGGCCGGTCGTTCCACCGATGGTTGTCGTCGCTAGTCACGAAGTGGCCGAGCAAGTATCGCGACCATCAAAGCATTTTCCTCAATATAGCACACCCAAATCGCCTTCTGTCAGCCGCATCGTGAATTTGATTGGGCCCAACTCAATCTTATTCAAACAGGTAAAGTGACCCAAGGCTCATGTTACCTCAGAACTCCCCGTGTCATCGCTAACCAGTGCACAAGAATGACGAATGGAAGGAGGTCCGCAAACGATTCAACCCAGGCTTTGCCCCACAACACCTTATGAGTTTGCTGCCCGTGATCATGGAAAAGGTCATGTGCTATGTCGATGTCATAGATGACTTGGCCAGCACTGGACAGGAATTCCCCCTTGACCAGCCCACGACAAATGTTACCTTTGATATTATTGGGGCAGTTACCATGGGCGAGAATATGCACGCCCAAGACCCTGCTGCTTGTGGCAGAGACCAGCTCATTACCATGTTCAAGGAAATGATCAAGAGTATGTCTTCAGTGGAACCAAACGATTATGGATCCTGCTGACTTTGAAGTAGCATACGCAGACGATAAGCTTCATACACCGTGGTGGCTCACCCCCTTGGTTCACATGAGGAGGCGTCGCTTGGGCGCCAGAATCTCGCAGCAATTGAGACAGATCGTCCGTCTCAACTTCGATGACATGAAAGCCGACGCCAATGGACGAGTCGCCAAAACCCGTTTGCGAACCATTCTAACACTGAGTCTGCAGGAGATCGAGTCGCTCACTCCACAGATCATGGAGGAAACATGTGATCAGCTCAAGACTTTCCTGTTCGCTGGACACGACACCACCAGCACAACCATCATATGGAGCATCTATGAGCTTATGCGAGCCCCCCATGCACTACGTGCTGTCAAAAACGAACTTGACACCCTGTTTGGGCCGGAAAGGGGCCCGCAGAGTCCCAAAATACTCGAACAAAGGATCCTGGCACCCGAAGGACGCGAGCTCATCAATCGCATGACTTATATCTCTGCCGTCATCAAAGAGGTTCTCAGGTTGCATCCCCCAGCTGGCTCTATGCGTACATCTGAGCCCGGCACTGGGTTTGTGGTTACCACGCAGCAAGGGGACTATAACCTCGATGGAAACTGGATATATCTCAATCACAGCATAATCCAGCGTGACCGCTCCGTGTTTGGAGAAACGGCAGATGATTTCGTGCCTGAGCGGTGGCTACAGGCGGGCGAAGATTCTGGTTGTCCAGCAAGTGCGTGGAGACCGTTTGAGAGAGGCCCGAGGAGCTGCATCGGCACGGAGCTGCCTAACATCGAAGCTCGTATCATTATCGCCGTACTTGTTCGCCGCTACGAGTTCGTCAAGGTTGGGCTGGGCGAGATAGACGTTGACGTTGACGGTCGGCCGATCATTGATGCCAAAGGCTACTTCAAAACTAAGTCTGAATTGTACCCGGTAAGTACATCAGTCTCTCACATCACAGAAAGGTCCATCTCGGGCTGACTTTGTTCATCAAGACGATCCGTATTACTGCGAAACCAGTTGATGGGATGATGGTGAAAGTAAAGCGGCTAGGCGCCTAAGCGGATGAGGTTCTACAACGGACATCAACTAGGGAAGTCAGTGTGCGCAGAGACAGATGGTTGCTAGTTATTGGAGATGCGTATAGGTCTTGGGTTGGGAGAAATCATTCACTGAGGTCATCAGGTTTATGGGGTACTCGATCATAATAGCCTGGGCGGACGATACGTTCTGCCTTGTGTCTCAGGAAATTCAAAAAGTCCGGTGTTGTGGCACGACTCGGGCTGGCGAAACCCGTAGCAACAAAGTCCTCCCTTGGTACGGGAAAGTAACTGGCCAGAAAAGTGTTTCGCGGCATTTGTAAATCAGCATCACTATATTGAAACATTGGTCAATAATTAGCTTCAATGTTGCGGGGAAATCAAGAGCGCCTAGTTGGCATGTGAACACCACAACCTGTTCAGTGTGCCGTGATTGACACTGACGAAACTGACCCCGTCATGCTTTCAGAGGGCTGGTAGAGGCTCATGACCTTAGTCGCGCAATTTCAATTTATTTTTATCGAACAGCCTTGTTTAAACTTTTCATGTAAGCAGCGTTCCAACACTTTAGAAGATCAGAACAAGTGGGAGGCGCGGGCGTTAGTGGCACTTGTGGCTCCGTCGATTAAACCCGCGTCAAGTCCGGATATAAATTAAGAAGTCAGCGACGGCACGTCCACTGAGATTCTGCCACAACCAACCCGCTCCCGCCTGCGACCTACCACCACGAATATGAGATCATGCAGGGCTCTCACAACAAATATTTCGTCTCTAAGGCGGCCAGTTATTCGGCGGCAACAGCTACGCTTCAGACGCTTGACGCTCAGCATTCACCGCATACGTCTGAAAAGCATGTTTTCTACAGTCACAGGCGGCTAATCCGGCCGTGAATACGTCTTGAAGGACGTGCTCCGAGAGCGGCCCAAGAACCCTGAATTCAATATTTACCGCGCGGAGTGCGCTGGGTACGTGCATCCATTCCAATTTTGCGCTATTTGACCTGTCCTCGGTCATAACTTACACGATGCAGTGAACAAGGACAGTCATTCGTTGCAAAGCGGGTGTCGCCCTCCTTCTTCAAGCTTTCTCAAGACCTGAAGAAGGAGTTTCCCGAGACCCAGCGCCTTCGCATGCATCTTGACTACAATGAACATGAGCGCGTCTTAGTGTATAAGTACTTCAAGCACACGTTCATGGCACTTCTGAGCCACTACCCAGACTTTCCATCAGCGGAAATCAAAAAGATCTTGCGATGCACCGCAGAGGCTGTCAAAGAGCTCCATGACAAGGCTTGGATACACATCGGTCAGTTGTACCCCATTCGGCGCTCCTCGAGTGGTTTGAGGTTCAATTCTGACTCCTCGCCCGTTGTTCAAGACATAAAGCCTGACAACATATTGGTTGACTGGACCTACGATGGCCAGGGTCATCCAAAGGTAGAAAATGTGGCACTGGGCGACTTTGATCTGGCACTAAAACTTGTTGAGGAAAGGCCCCTTCGGGCACCTCACGCAGTCGGAAATGTGATGTGGAGAAGTCCCGAAGGACAAAGTGGGAAGGGTGTTGCCAAAGCGTCAGATATCTACTCCCTGGGCTTAGTAGTAAGTCTTTCAAGATATTATTTCGACTTATATCTGAAATCTCCAAATTACTACCTAAATCTAACGTTGGGATTCCGTCCACAGTGCATTTACGGCCTCGGGGGTGGCTCTATGCTGATCCTGGATGAGGACACCATAAGTCAACTGAAAGAGAACGGCATGCCTCCGGAGCAAGAAATTGTGGTTCGACATTTCATGTATTTTGGGCCACTTTCTGAAGGTCTCTTGAAGCATGTCGACGACGAGAAATGGACTACGCTCTTCCGGGCGGCCTCCGAGATCGCGGAGACAGAGGCAGCGGAAGATCCGGACTGCCGATTCCATGACTGGTCTGTGGATGATTTGCCACAACTCACCTCAGAAGCCAAGGACCTGATCACCCAAATGACGCGTTGAACCCTGCTGAGAGGTTGACAATTGGTAAGGTCCTGAAGCATCCGTGGTGGTGATGATCTGGTGACGGCCACCCGTAGGCTCAAGTGCTTGTGGAAGACTTGGAAGGGAAGAGAGAGGCCGAAACAATCAGGACAGCAGTTTTAAAAGTCATATTTGGAACTGGTCGCGGTGTTATTAACAAAATATGCTCCGTCGTTTGCACGGAATTGATTGCATCTTCCTGCCAATGGCCGATTGTGACTGGGGAGGATGGTGTTTGAAACGCGAGAGCGGCGGCTGATCTTGGTACAAGTCACTGCTGGTGCTACTCATACCTGATCCTTGATCTACCTACGGTGCTGCAACTCGCAGAACCCATGCTGGCTGACGAAACCGCTGGGATTTGGCCGTGGCCGCCGTTTTCTCTGCAGAGAGGACCTGTGAAACAGGCCCCAACTGAGGCGATGCGAGAGGGTATGAGAGGTATGAATATGCCAGTATAGGTAGTTCTTAACTGGGTCGTGAAGCCGATCGGCCCGGGGGTCAAGTAACATTTATATACAATTTTGAAACTAAAATTCACAATACTTCTCAGGCTACGCTCACTTCAGGCCTAGCCCTGAAACTAAGGCGATGGCTGATAATCTTGGTCTTCATGAGGCACGCGCCCTCTCGCGCGTGGTGTCGGCGTGGGGCCGGCTCCCTCGGCCATCCTATATCCGTCAGGGTCATCGAACCCGCCATAGGGATCAAAAGGATCCATGCTCTGGAGATTGATATCCATGTAGGCCGACAGCCATGACACGGGCGGCGCGACTGCGTCCCCGAAGAAGTCTCTGACCCTCTGGGCCAGCTGTGGCTGCGGGTTTCCGATCGCGTTCGTGACGTCGGCCTGGAGCTGGACGAGGTTAGGGCGGTGCTCCTGGCGGGCCATCATGCACTTTGCTATGAGCCCGCAGAGTTCCGGGGTGAAACTGTTCCGGTACTCCCGGCCTTCGTCGTTATCTGCAATCAGCCGGTATCCATACGTCCATCTTTGGTCTTCGTACGGGACATCGTTAGCCGGGGGCACGATGGCTGGCTCCTCGCTTCTCATACGCCCAGCTACAGGTGGGAAATCTGGTTCTTGAAGAAGCAGCAAACACCACATGTTCTGAGCGGGGAATTCCTCGTCAGCAAAGCGCACACATGCTGCCCCAGATGGACCACCTGCAAGTAAGTAGGCCGGGGATGGTAGTGGTGGACATGAGAGGGAGACCGCAACTCACCAATCCGATATGCCAAATGTTCGATCGATGGGTATATCTCCCTGGGCCTGATGAAACAGGGAATGGTGTCCACGCAGGCCAAGTTCCCGCAGGTGCGCCCGGGGGGCCCTCTTCGGGAGAACGGTCGAGTTGGTCCCACTCAGATGAGAATTGCTCCTTTACACCGAAGCGAGGTTAAAGTTGTGGACAGGTGGAGTAAGACTCGCAGATTATTCAAGACAGGCGATGCTTTCTTACCGGAAGGAACCATTTTTGTTTTGACCGTTCCCTAAATTCCCACATCCATGCTCTGTTATACACACGCTGGAGCGCCGTTGTATTCCCGGGATCCACAGGTTCCCAGCATTCTATGCTGGTCTGAGCGATTCCAAAGTCTCCAACCTGTTTAATGTGATGGGAAACTTAATATGTGGCATCAAGCACTCATTTTGCCGCCAGGGACCTGCTAACTACTTACTTGGAACCTTGGCACCTGCGTGTGAGCGGGATTCATTTGGTGGTTTGGGTTGTCGTATGCAACTAGAAAGACTAGGAGTTTTTAGTCATTTAGCACAGTGCCAAACGAACATAGGCGGTTGGGTTGCATGAAAGGTAACTTAAAAGCGCGGGCGCCACATACTATTCCTTGGGTCCAAATCGAAATGCACAACTCCTTTAAACCCCCTTGCTGCGGCTGCTTCGCCACATGGCGGTACCACCTCCGGAAGGAAACCGCCGAGTGCGCGTCCAGCTCCTGGCAATGAGGAAGCCATCCTTGGAGGGTATTCCATGGCGATACAGGCTTTGACGAGGCAGTCGAAAATCAACCACAGCGCCTCTGGTGGCAAGTGCTCGTCTTCTCTCGATAGTTTTATGAGGATTCTGTGGAAGTCCCCAAGTTTGGCGAATTCCATGAATAGGAGTCCTTCTGCACGTTCGAGATTTCGTGCGATTGCTATCTGCTCATTATGTTTGGCTTTCAACGTCGGGTTGGTAAAACTTCGTAGCCTTCTAAGCATTGGAAGTCGGTTCGGGTCGGGTGCCTCCGGGATTTTGCTTCGGAATCTAAAGAGTTGAACTATATGCGGTGCTCGGAGTAAGTCCTGCAGATGCACATGAGGTTTCGGGTCAGTCAAGAGTTTCCAGTGGCCATGCCCGCCCGCATTTAGGTGGCACCACTTACGCCCATGTGTTCGTGCTCGCTGTCAATGAGATCCAGACGCGGGCTTCCGTCTTCCAGCTCAGTTGTCAGCTTCATGACTACATAGTACCCGTTCTGAAGCGGGACTCTATCAGGAGTCCACTTAAATAGTACCACCATGCCGTTGCCGCCAGCTCCCAGAACCTTGATGAATGTGAAGTCCCTTTGTGCTGTCATCAAAGCAGCTGCTCGCTGGAACTCTTGCCTAGCAACAGCCTTTCTCGCTGCATTCATATCGGCAGCTGGAGGTCCCCCGCCGGAGGGATAAACGGCGTAACCAGCGTTGTCCCTCCTGATCGCCGTCCTGGTTTCCAACTCTTCCCTTCTATGATCATTCAGTCGCCAACTGTAATTCGCTCTTGGAACTTGTCTGGCCCGATAAGCCCCACGCATTTGGTCCCTACTGAAGGTGTAGTCATAATCCCCACGTCTGTACCGCGCGAATTTCTCTTGAAGGTACTTCCTAGAGTCACGGAACTCCTGCCGTGCCGCAATGAATGCCGCCGTTGGTTCTGCCATGGTGACCAAGTACGAAATTGATCAAGAATTAACAAAAGCTTTTGCTTCTCATCATGCCCAGAGGGGTCTCTGGTGTTGGTGAGATCAATTCACTGGACTTTGCCATGCGATTATGCCCAGATGACCTTCAGGCTTGGACAAACGTGGACAAAGACAACTTTTGGCTGTCCGTTTCCGGCACTTAAGAAACCCACGCAGTCGACCACCCCGGAAGGCCTCGGTCATGTTTTCACGCATGCTTGAATAAATCAGGCCAATCACGATTGAATTACTATTCAGCTACACGGAGGAATCATCACATCAACAGAGTTCACAAGCCCAGCCCGTGACAACCATTCAGTCAACTTGACCGAAATGCTTAGCACTAATGGCTACGTAATGGAGAAGGCTCATCAATCAGAAAAACCAGCAGAAAAAATTGTTGTATACGCTGCAGGCGTGTGAGCTGGAACCCTCTGCACGTGTGAAGAGACTCAAGGGGCCGACAGCCCATTGTCTCTCTGCCCCCCTTTGACCTTACGAGCACAATCCAGCCATGAATTTCTGTTTTTAGCCTGACCATTAAGCTACAATTTCAGGCACCTACCATCCATGGGTCTTTTCGCAACATGTAATAGGCATCCATGCGCTAGAGATACAGGAAGTCATCAATGGCGTTGCTCTCTTCGGCTTCTAACGATGTGATGGCTATCGGTGACAGCAAATCTTGCATGCATATGTATGAGTATCATCGATCAATGAGTAATTTGGATAACTTTGAGGCTGGCCTGTGATTAACATGCTCCGTATTTCATTTGAAATATATTGGTTGGTCTCGGATATGGGACGAAATGTGCATAGATGAAACAAGCGCAATGAGTGACGTCCTCATGGCCTGGGACACAATCAATATTATAGTACGAGGACGCAACTCTTGGATGGGCATCGAGACAGCACTGGCGATACCAAAGGCTACATGCCACCCGTTCCCCACACGGGCAATATAACCTGACTGCACATAGAGATAGCCATGAAGATGCAGCAGTAGGGTCTTCAAAGGAAGAAATGTTGCCATTACTCTGTTGAGTTTATCGGATACGGATTTGAAGCCCACATGATGGGATGCCGTTGAGACCCCGCAGGCTCACTTCAAAGTGAACCAGTCTGAAATTCAAATCCACATTTCAGGTCCAGAGTCCTTGGCCGAATGGTTTCTCTTTCGCTCTTGTGTCGATGCGTGCTCTGTTGTCGACCCGTGGACTCGTTTAAAGAATCCTTCCTACTTTCCCCGTAGTCCTGGGCTGAATGACTGTAATAATTAGCCCACTCATCTCGCAGTGACCAAAGAGTTGTTACAGCGGCCTGTTGGCCCTATAATCCCAGAATGGGTCCAAGGGGTTCACATATTCTGTATTTCGGGGAGGCTTTGGCGGCGGCGGCTGGGTGAAGAACGTGTTTGTCCAAGACGCTGGGACATTGGCTGTCGGCGGCGTCCCCAGCTGGGTTGAAATAGTTGCTTGTATCTGCTGTAGGGTAGGACGGAACTCCTGTTTAGCCATGAGGCATTTTGCCACCAGGTCAATCAAGGACCGCTGGTACCTGTTGAGCCACGGCTGGTTAGGGTCCAGGAGCGACCAGCCATACGTCCATCGTTGGTCTTGGTACTGAACATCGATCGCGGGGGGGACGATGGCTGGCTCCTCACTTGTCATCCTTCCTGCGTATGGCGGGAAGTCGGGGTTTCGAAGGGTCATGCAGACCTTCATTACCTACTCCGTATTCAAAGTCAGCCTCTTGGAAGCGATATCATGTAGAAGCGCTGTAGGGCTCTAGTGTATACCATTCCGATATGCCAGACATTAGAAGCAGAAGTATATCTCCCGGGGCCGCTCGTGATTGGAGGAGGTGGGTTCCAAGGAGCCATCCAGGGCGGCATCCAGGCTCCCGGGTCCGAAGGGTCATGAACGCTAGGTATCAGATCCCAATCCTTACCGAATTGCTCCTAGTTTCGCAGCGCAATTAGAATAAGTGCAACGGATTCATCGCAGCCCTTTCGACTTACAGGAAGTGAATATCCCAGCTTGCCCACATGCCTTTGGCTCCACTTCATTCCACGGTCTACGATCCCTTGCGAAGGAGCCCACAGGGCATTCTGGTTTTCACTTAACCCAAAGTC
Source organism: Diaporthe aspalathi (assembly GCA_001447215.1). Taxonomy (NCBI): domain Eukaryota; kingdom Fungi; phylum Ascomycota; class Sordariomycetes; order Diaporthales; family Diaporthaceae; genus Diaporthe; species Diaporthe aspalathi. Next base: position 30,576 of record LJJS01001552.1, read on the forward strand.
CCCTACCTATATGAAATTCATCAGAATTCTGCTGTTATTCATTTGAGTGTGTCTGGAGCTCACTTGTAGTCGTGGAATACCTGTGTGAGCTGGTATTAGACCAGCCGCGGGTGCATCAAAGTCCTTCACTAAGACTGGACACATGTTATTCGGGTTTCCGATGTGCTAAAAAAGAAGATTCATAGAAATACCATTTGTAGGATCCTGGATCACACAAGGAACTTCCAATGTTAGCCTGAACTGTTACATGTGAACATGACAAGGGGTCCGGATAACAAGAAAGGGCAAATAAATGCCTGCAAGAGCGTCTCGCGAATCATTGTGGGTGGGGGGGGGGGGGGGGGGGAGGCTCGATTGTGGGCTGTAGGGAGCGACGTATTTGAGTTAATTCCTACAAGATCAAAATGGACCAAGCCTCGGTGTCCCGCGGCCAGCCCGGCTCCAGTAGCAACCACTTCTGGTAAAGGTCCTCCTATAGCTGGAAGTGTAGGAGGAGCTCCATTGGCCGGAGACAATCTGGGTGGGCATTGCATCGCCATGCACGCCTTGACCAAGCAGTCAAACATCCTCCAGAGCACGGCCTCTGGCAGCCACCGCTCTGTGTTGTCTGGGGGCATGTCCGTCGCGGCCTTCCTGAGCTGGCTGGCCAAGGTGCCGAACCTGCAATAGTCCATGAGGATGTATGGCCCGTCGACGCCGTCACTCCTATTTGCCATCGCTGCGACACGGGCAGATCTCCTGGTACCGCGGGCTGCACCTCCGATGGGGTGGCTTGACATGAAGAACCTTTGTACAATGTGAGGTGCTCGACAGAGCATCTATTACGTCAACGTCCCAGGACTGCTACGGGAAATCCCCCCCCCCCCAACACCCCATGGAATTGAGCTTACCGTCATGGCTAATTTTTCTCGAAGTATGTTATTTATATCAAGTTGTGGGGCTGAACCAGGTGGCAGGTCCGTATTTAATTCTGTCGTTTGCTTCATCACCACGCGAATATCTTGCCGAGGGCCAGGCCTATAGCTCCAGAGAGTGATCACACCATCGTGGCCCCACCCGATGCATTTGATGAAGCGGAATGTCGACCTCAAGAGCTTCCTGAATTCGTTCAGCTGATCCTTGACCCCGTGTGGAACATCCTCACTCGGGCGCGGATTTCGCAATGGCCTCACGCTCCGAAACAGCGAGCGGCGGGCTCTCGCAAGGCCTTTTAGTCTTGCTCTGTTTACATTGTCGAACTGGTAGTTTGCCCCAATGTTCGGCACCCCGGCCACTGCCAGTGCAAGAATCCTGGCGCACCGAGCGAGAGCACCCTGGTCTCTGTTCTGAGCGTTTGCTAAAAGCGCCTGGTAGGAATCCCCGGCCCCAGGTAAACCGTTTCTATAGCTGTGGAACTTATCCTGACAATATGCCTGCGATAGGATGAGTCGTGCCGCCATGTCCGTCGCCATTTGTGCCTGTTGCACCGGTGGTGCCGCCGGTTGCGCCGCCATGGAGACTAAAAGATGTTCTCAAGGCACGTGAGATATAGCATGGATCATGAGGTGGGGGATCAAAGTCTGTTCTGGAGGCCATCAGTATTTGGGTCTATTTGGAAATCAATGGCTGTGAACGTACTAAAAACGAGAAAATGCTCACAAAACAGTTACAAAACAAAGGGATCATGACCCGTCAACACCGTTTTCGGTTCTTTGTTCACTTCCGCTCAACCAGAGCCAGGCTTGAAGTCAACACAGAAGTCCTCAAAAACTGACAACAAAAAGGCCAATGGGACGCTTCCTCTCGTGGTTAGGAAGCAAGGTTGTGTGAATAAAGTATGTGGGCAGACTGCATAGATACTGAGACTAGTTATTGATGTTTTGTTGCTTGTGATCTATGGAAAAGAAGAGGCGCCGGGGCCAGAGGGGAGGGAAGGGCAAGAAGCTCCTGGGTGTTGAAGACCTGCTAAACATCTTTATAAATACTGGGTGAGTCGGTGGCTCCACCAGGAAATATATAACAGCGGGAAGAGAAGAACCGAATAGTTAGTTATTAGCTTAATGAGCACTTGCGGTCTGCCATCTTTTGTAAAATAACGCGATTTAGGTGAACACGTGATCGAAAAAAAAATACATGCGAAGTACATAAAGTAAAAGTAAAAGCCACCTAGTGCTACCGACCGACTCAAGCAGTGGTGAACATGGGACCAAGTAGAACCTGACCACGAGAACTTGTGAGCTCCTGGACCGCAGAGACGAGCTCATCAAGGATCGAGCCCACAAGCACCTCATCCCTCTCACTCCCAACGACGCCCACACGTAAATGCCCCTCCTTAACGAACGAAACAACCTTCAAAGGCCGCGGCGAGTCCCCGTGGGGGTTCAGGATCTCCAGCCTGGCCGTGCCCCCGGCGAAGGGCATGCTGTCGGCGTCGTCCCAGTCCTGGTGGTGCACGATGGAGTCAAAGAACACCGCCTCAGCGTCCGAACCCGACACCCACTGGGTGCACTCCCGGGAGATCTTCCCGAACCCGACAAAATCATGCGTCGCCGACTCGCCGCTCTGCCGCTGCACGAACTGCAGGAGGTCCGCCGCCGTCCACGACGGCCCGAACCGCACCCTGATAGGCGTCAGCTGGTAGCACGGGCCGGCGACGTTCTCGACGCCGGCCATGTCGATGCCGCGGCCCGAAGTGACGCCGCCGAAGGTCACGTCGGGCTTGCCCAGGCGGCGCGCCAGGAGCAGGGCCCACGCCGCCGTGAGGAGGTTCGCTGTTGTGATCTCCGCCGGGGGCTGGAAGCCCTCGATTGCAAGGCCTTCTTTGAAGACGCCCCTGTCGCCCGGCTGTGTGGTCTGACCTTCCAGCACGGAAAGAGACGAGTCTCGCAGGAGGCCGCGCCAGTAGGTGAGCGCTGTACTTTGCAGGTTCTTGTCAGTGGTCCGCGCGATGTACAAGGGGAAGGTTTCGAAATCGCCGACTTTTCCGCCGCTGTATATGGTCTCCAAGTCTTCAAGTAAACGTGGGAGGGACATTCCGTCGTAGAGAGCATGTGAAAGCCTGATGACGAGGCATTGCCGGCCGTCTTTGCCTTCCACGTGGAGGAACTTAAGGAACGAGGATCCAAGAGTGAAGTCAGACTCTATGTCCTCCGTGCAAACTTTCTTGACGAGTTCGTCAATGTCCTCATCCTCTTTTCGGGTAGTCGGAGTCGTGTCAAGCTGCTGCAACACAATCTGGAAGAAAGACGACTCGTGCTCGATAAACACAGTTCGCAAAATGTCGTGGGTCTTGACCAGCTTCTCGCATGCACGGAAAAGCCTTTCTTGGTCAATGCCGTTGGTGAAATGCAGCATGGTATATTGCACAGAAGTCCGCGGTGCATTGACAGTTCCCCTGATGTCGAGGGCTTGAGAGTCCGTAACCGGTGCAGCATCCTTGATGGACCATTCAGGCACGGCGAGCCTCGGGCGCACAACACCAGCCAAGAACTGGTCCACATCCGGACGACCCAGTGTGGAGAAGGGCTTGTACAGCAGTGTCTTGGACGTCGATGCCACATTCACCCTCAAGACTCTGGCCGCGTCGCCGAGGCGCATGTGCTGGAAGATGTCGGCCACAGAGAGCCCGTGGCCCTGTGCGCGGAGGCCCGAAACCAACTTCATGGCAAGTACTGAGTCGCCGCCGAGGCGGAAGAAGTTGTCATCGACGTCGATCAGCTCCGGGCGCATGCCCAGCAGCTTCGCCCAGGCAGACCTCAGGATGTCTTCGGACACCGATAGGCTTGCCTGACCCAGGCTCGACTCCCACACCTTTTGATACCCGTCTCGAAGTTGACCTAGGACATGCGATGGGATCTTCGAAGCAAACTGGTTGAGTGTACCGCGATCCACATGACCGTCCTGGAGGGGAAGTCTGTCGACTACGACGTAGGTCGAGGGCTTCAAGCTGGATTGAAGATCATCCCTGATGAATTTGTCGAGCTTTTTCAGTGCAACTGCGACGGTGACGGGGATCTCGGAGCAGACTGTCGCCCTGAAGCTTTCCGGATCTGTATCATCGCAGCTAATATCGTGCCTCATGAACATCAGCTCCACGGCGTCTTCCCTAAATGGCTGTTGCTCGATGACGATAACTAGCTCTTGATCTGGAGCCTCATCATTGCCATTCGACACGGGCTGGAACACGGCTGCTGCAGCGCGGGCTGAACTCGGGAGGAGCCTGGTGCAGTGTGCCTCGAGATCCGCGACGTTCACCGCGTGTCCCGCCACAGGCATGATGTCGTCTTTCCGACCGACAAACGTCAAGCTCCCGTCTGGCCGCAGCTCGACGATATCACCAGTTGGCTGGACCTTGCCCGCGCGGCCCACGACTTCAGAGCTGCCAGCAACGAGCCACGCCGGGGACTCGACGGCCTCACCCGCGAGCACAGAGCTTTCCAGCCACAGCTCTCCCTGACAACCGATCGGCGAGAGCTGAGCCGGGTTGCGCGCATCACACACCCAGGGGACTGCCACCCGTGGATACTCCTCCCCAGGCCTGATACTCCCCGCCGCGCGGAGCCGTCCAGTCGACTCCTCAGGAGCCAAAGGCGCCGTCCGGTTCCACCGCCAGATCTGGTCCAGCTCCGCGTCAGGCACGCATGACACCCGGCCGACCTCCCTGTCGAGGTCCTCCGCGAGCCGCACACACGCGGCCTCGACCTGCGCCAGGACCCTCTCCATCTGCGCGGCGCCGACGAGGCTCTTGTCGAAGCTGGCGCAGACGCGGAAGCCGCCCCTGCGCAGGCCGAAGGCGAGCATGAGCGGGTACGGGTTGAAGTGCAGGGCCTCGCGGGCGGGGTCGCCGGGCGCGAAGCCGAGCCCGCCGGCGCCGGCCGCACCCGCTGGCTCGGGCTGCACGACGATGCCCGTGGGAGCCTCGCACGCGTGCTGCGCGTCGCGGCTCACGCGCCGGATGTACTGCATCCCCATGTGCTGGTACGGCGCGCGCGCCGACAGCGCCTGCTGCACGCCGCGCAGGTACGACGATGCGGAGGCGCCACGGTCGATGCGGATCCGGACGGGCACCGTGGCGTTGAGCGGGCCGAGGACGTCCTCGACGCCGCGCAGGGGGATGTCGCGGCCTGTGAGCGTCTCGCCGAAGACGACGTCGTCGCTGCCCGTGTACTGGGAGGCGACGAGGGCCCAGGCGCCCCGGATCAGGGTGGCTAGTGTGAAGGGGAGGCCTTCGGTCTTGCCGAGGGTGACAATGCGTTCGGCTGTGCCGTTCGGGGTGGGGAGGTAGTCTCGCGATGGTGTGCTTGGGAACTGGGGGCCCACGGCTCCGTGCAGCTCGTTTCGCCAGAAGTTCTCCATGACGTTCTGGTCTGTGTCGTGGACCCATCTGACAAAGTCCTTCATCAGGGCCTTGGACTGGACGTCAATGCTACCGTTATGAAGGGCCTTGGCGACCATGTCCAGAATCAAAGGCTCTGACCAGCCATCGTACTGGACGTGGTGGACAGTCCAGACCATGTACCGCTTGCCATCACTGGCATCGTCGACGATGGCGTAGCGGGCCAGGCTCTGGCCCAGATCCATCCTCTCGTTGCGGTCTTCCTCGAGATACTGTGACAGACTGGTGGAGTACCTCCAGTCTATACCCTGCTTCAAGACGACTTGTTGCAGACCCGGGTCTTGCAGCTGTGCCACGCGGGTGCGTAGGATGGGATTTGCGGCAAAGACTGCCTCCCATGCCTGCTTAAAGGCGTCGAGGCTGAGGTGAGACGGGACACACGCAACTCTTTGGGCCACGTAGGGCTCCGTGGACTTGAGTGAGAAGGTGATCAGTGACTCTTGGGTGGGAGTGCATGGGTAGATGTCCTCCACAGCCGAAGGCTCTGTCCCACAAGCTTGCGACGCTTCCAAGCATGCACTCTCGACGGACTGCGAGATAAGTGAGAACGGTGGTGTCTCGGCTTGGATATCAACATCATAGATGCGCACGGTCGCTGCCATCTCTTCAAGTGTGGGATGCGAGAAGGTGCTGGTGACAGACAGGTCGAGACCGCGTTCTCTACACACGGACACGAGTCTCATAGCGGCAAGAGACTCGCCTCCGAGTGCAAAGAAGTTGTCCTGCGGGTGAATGGAATCCTCGTTGGCTTTCAAGACCAAGCTCCAGGCGTGGCGTAGTCGCTGCTCGAGGTCGTCGAGCTCCCTGGACTCCCGGGTTGCCTTGGCTGCTGGGCCTTGGTCCAACTTTTGCAGGTCTACAGTGGCACCGAATTGTCTCAGCCACTTGCGGTCTATCTTGCCCGATATCAATGTAGGGATGTAGTTGACGGGGATATAAGCGTTCGGCACCATGTATCGTGGCAACACTTTCGCCAGCGTGGTATTGATACCAGACAATGCCCCAGCCAGATCAGCAGTAAGTTGGGCAGACTCCAGCTCCTCAACGCCATTGACTTTGGTGGCCTGTGAGACAAACGCGACCAAGGTAGGCTGCCCCCCGGACGCCTTGGGAACAATGACCTCGGCGATAACGCTGGCCTCGGAAGGCAGACTGGCCCTGAGCTGACTCTCAATCTCGCCGAGCTCAACCCGCTGACCACGCAGTTTGACTTGCGTATCTTTCCGCCCTGCGAAGATGATCTCTCCCGACCCATCCGGATCATACATGCCCAGATCACCAGTCTTGTACAGACGGCCCCGACGGCCACGGTAGCCCTTGTGGCCGGCGACTAGCCATGGCGGATCGTGTATGAACGCAGCCGCCGTCTTCTCGTCGTCGTTCAGATAGCCTTGTCCGACGATCGGCCCCTCGACGAGCAGCTCGCCAACCGCCCCCACCGGGACCAAGACGTCGTGGTCATCGGGATCCACGATCCAGATCGACGCGCCGTTTCCGGGTCCGATCGAAATATAATCTCGGCCCTTGGCGGCGCTGCTGTTGACCGTACATCCGATGGTGCATTCACAGGGGCCATACCCAATGACGATCCTCGTCTCCCGCCCCCACATGTTCACGTCCCTCGGGGCAGACGCCTCGCCGCCCAAGCCGAGGGCGCTGAGCGAGGCGATGACGTCGTGGTCGAGGATCCGGGCGACGGAGGGCGTGATTCCCGCATAATTGATGCGCATCCGTCGCATGACGCCGTTGATGTCGTTGAGCCGGTCCTCGTCGGACGGGATGCAGAGTGTGCCGCCGTTGCCCAGCGTCAGGAGCATGCTGTCGATGCTGACGTCGAAGGCGTACGACGCAAAGTCCAGGACCCGCGAGTCCTCCGAGTAGCCGACCGCTGCCGCGCGGGGAATGGCGCTGCTCGTGTAGGTCCTGTGGGAGATCTTGACGCCCTTGGGCGTGCCGGTGCTGCCGGAGGTAAAGATGATGTACATCAGCGCGGTGGTTGGCACAGGCGGGAGGGTGGGCAGTGCTTGTGGCTCTGACAGGTGCGCGAAGGCCTCCTCTTCGACGACGAAGCGTTTCCCCTCAGGCAGGATCTTGGTGCCTAGCTCGTGCTGCATGCGTGACGATATGATGGTCTTCGCGCTCACTTGGACCGCCATGTTCTGAAGGCGTCCGAGTGGAAGGGACGGGTCCATCATCGCGATCGTTGCTCCGGCTTTCATCACCGCCAGCACGGCGATGATTGTCCACCTCGACTTTTCGAAGCACATGGGCACAAACTCGTGCGTTTCTACCCCTGACTCCCGAAGCCACCCCGCCAAAGCGGTGGAATACTGCTCGATTTGGCCATACGTTAAGGACCCATCCCATGCGTCGATGGCAACCTTCTCAGGATGCCGCCTCGCCTGCTCGGCAACCATATCCTGCATGCAGAAATCGTGGGTAGGTGGGAGATCATGGCACCACCTCCAGATGGAGTCCAGATCGTGCCTTGTTGGTGCCATGCAGCTCTGAATCGATGCACCAGGATTTGATAGGCACATCTCGATGATGTCGACCAGGATCTCCACATGCAGCGCGACAGTGTATGGCAGCACCTTTTCGCTGTACCATACTGGCCGGATTGCAACGCGACCATTTTCAAGACCTACCTCGAGGTGAATTGTGCCCTTCATGTGTCGCTGTCAGCGCCTGATCCCCTCGTGGCTCAGAAGTGAATATGGCTCACCTCATCTTGTTCATCCACTGAGGTCTTGGAAAGGGAACCGGTGCTCAAAAGGAGATGTTTGGGGCAGGATGTTTCTGTGCAGAGGTCCTTGACGCATCCTGCATGGTGCCGGAAGGCTATTTGGGTGGCTTGTCCCAGCGAGCTGTCCAAGTCCAGCCCTGGTAGTAGGTCATCAGTGGACAGCCGTCGTGCCACCCTTTGATGTGCATCTGCGCCCTCCCAACCGTCGTAGGCCCATTCAAAGGACGCCTGGCGCTCTTCCCTCGTCCGTATAAGCACGAGCAGCCATGATGTGAGTAGGACGTCTGCTCTCAGTGCTGTGGGGAGACAGGTCTCGCCTGGCGAGAAGAGACCATCGATAGTGTAGTATTTAAAAGGATGGCCATTAGCCTGGGTGGGCTCTGGCTGGTCAACACCCACTGATCCCATTGTGGGACAGGATCCTGAGTTACCTGTTTGCTGGTCTCAGAAGCAAGCAGTGCACGAGTCTGACGCGCCGGTGACTGTCAAATGTGCAGAGGAACACCAGCAAGACGATCTCATGAGACGTCTATCTCGTATCGATAGTATGCATGTCGTGCTGCCCAGAGTGGGCTATCAGATGTAGACTGCATTGCGGTGACTAGCCTGGGTACCGGCTGGCCAGGCGCCGTGTTCGGTGTTTGGAACAGACCTCGGGACGGACCCCCCCCCCACGCATTGTCCCCCCCGCTGGAGATGATACATACACCCATGTTCGCGAGACACATCCCACTGAGAGCCTGCCAGTCAGTGGACGTCTCGGTCCATACTGTTTTGCCGAAGTGGTGCATATGCTAGGCGCGGGTGAGGCATCTTGGCGTCAGAAGCGGACGGAGCCCTGATTGTGGTGTGCACCATCGGTCCGTGACGTGACAAAACAAGGTTGCAAGGGCGTCGACTAGGTGTGGAGCCAAGAAAAGCGTGTGTAGGGTCTTAGTTGCATATGCATATAGCGCAGAAGCAGTGAGCACAGTGTTTGAGAATGCCGAACGTCAGGGGATCGATCTGATTAGATTAGATTGATCAGACAAGAAAACTCTTCAGAAGTAGCGTGGATTATGCCCACACCGACAGGCTAATTCTTCCCTCTCGCACTCGCGTGGACCGGAATATACCCATGAGAACCTGGACAAGTCTAGGTCAATTTCCGAAGAGGCCCCAGCTGAGCCAGGCAAATTCCAGGCATCAAGTTATTGACCGCGGGTTGTGGGCACAGGAGTGGGTCGGCTGGCGTACATACATATGCAGGTCTTAGTAGTTATATCCGGATATTCGAGCCGAAGGGGGCACACTGTACTATGCTTGCCCTGTAACCTCACCCACACTAAGCACCCCTGCGAGTCAGCCAAAGATGGAACCACCATGGATAATCATCCCCCATTTGCCCGATAGCGGCGACTTGGAAGTGGCTGCAGGAGTGAGGGCTGCGATGTGACGCGATGGGTTGTGAGCTGGCTGAGACGGTACCAAGACCTCGGCCGACTGACAGGGTGCATGCACGCGTGCACATGCTCTAATTTCACACTCGTTGAAACTTCGTTGAGACTGGCACTGAGGAACTGTACAACGAGAATCCCCCAGCAGTCCTAAGTTGTACCATGTCCAAGTACTCCAAGTTCTGGCCCAAGGGTGGCCTCCCCGGCATCCTGCATCACTACGTCAGTACTTCCCCTTCATGCCGCTATGCTTTTCAGATCCATAGATGGTGGATATCGATTGATGCTTTCCCTGACACCAGGCTTTAAATGCTGACGACACCCATGATGTAGACCGAGACCCTCGTGACATTCGAATACACATCCACAGCCGCCGCCCGCCAACCACACAGCCTCCTCTTCATCGGCGGCCTGGGCGACGGCCTCGCCTCGACATCCTACACAGCCGACCTCGTCCGGGCGCTCGCCCCGACAGGATGGTCCCTCTTCACCATCAACCTCACCTCCGCGGGGCAGGCGTGGGGCGTGGGCCACCTTGACCGCGACACCGACGAGGTCGCGCAGTGCGTGCGCTACATCAAGGAGTACAAGGCGGCCAAGTACGGCGCCGGCGACGGCGACGCCAAGGTCGTCCTGATGGGCCACTCCACCGGCAGCCAGTGCGTCCTGCACTACCTGTACCGGCCCAACCCGCACGCGGGCGCGGCCCCCTCCTTCGACCCGTACCTCGAGCACGTCGAGCGGCCCGCTGTCGACGGCGCCATCATGCAGGCGCCCGTCTCGGACCGCGAGGCCATCCACTGGGTCCTCCAGCACGGCATCGGCGACAGGTCGCCCGAGAGCTGCCGCGAGGCCTACCGCGCCATGGAGGAGCTGGCCAAGGATGCCGCGCGCAGGCGCGAGCTCGACGGCGCGATGCTGCCCCTCGCGTTGACGGGCAGGATATACCCGCCCAACACACCCATCAGCTGCCGGCGGTTCCTGAGCCTCGCCAGCCCGGACGGCCCCGGCGCGCCCGGCGAAGACGACCTGTTCAGCTCCGACCTCGGCGACGAGCAGCTGCGCGGGACGTTCGGCGCCGTCCACGGGCGCGGGCTGCTGCGGCACAGGCTCATGGTGCTGCACTCCGGGGCGGACCAGTCCGTGCCGGACCACGTCGACAAGGAGGAGCTGCTGGCCAGGTGGGGTGATTTCGCGGACCGGCACGGGGAGTGCCGGGTCTGGGACAGGGAGCACAGCGGCGTGATACCGAATGCGTCCCACGCCTTGAGCAATGATGACCAGGCGGAGCCGAGGCGGTGGCTGTGTGACAGGGTGCTTAGCTACTTAGATACTGCGTTGAGGGCTCAAAAGTAGAAAAACATAGAATTAATAATGAACGTTGTATCAACCCATAAGGCTCTAGGTGCAATCTTCAGTGCGCGGTGTCAGAGTAAGCCCGCACGGGCACTTAACCATCAACCTATGCGGTCTTCCCAGGAGGTCTTATATGAATATGTTATATTAGAGTAAGATATATACACTTCACATACAGACTGCACTCCCCCCGTCACGCAGCCACGGTCTGGTGCATCACATTAGCCCGATAGCTCGCCGACCTCTCCAGCAGCTCCTCATGCGTACCAGCATCAACGCACCGCCCATCCTCAATCAAGAAGATGCGGTTCGCCTTGCGGATGGTATGCAGCCGGTGCGCGATAGCAATCACCGTGACGCCCCGCGCGGCCTTCTCCAGCCCCTCCTGCAACAACCTCTCCGACTCGGCATCCAGCGCGCTCGTGGGCTCGTCGAGGATAAGCAAGCCAGGCTTCCGCACGAGCGCCCGCGCGATCGACAGCCTCTGCCGCTGCCCGCCCGAGAACTGGCTGCCGTTGGGCCCGCACAGCGTGTCATAACCCTCGGGCAGGCCCATGATGACGTCGTGGATGTTGGCCAGCCGGCACGCCTCCTCGACGTCGGCCTGGCTCGCCTCGCGGCCGGGTCGCGCGCCCAGCCCGACGTTGAAGCGGACGCTGCCCTCGAAGAGGACGCTCTCCTGCGGGACGAGCGCGACCGCGTCGCGGAACGAGACGTCGCCGCGCGCCGCCCTCGCCACGTCGGCGCCGTTGACGAGCACCGCGCCCGAGGACGGCGAGTACAGCCGCTCCACCAGCGAGATGATGGTCGACTTGCCCGCGCCGCTGGGGCCTACGAGCGCGCAGAACTGGCCCGGGCGGATGTCCATGGACAGCCCGTTTAGGACCTCGAAGTCGGGCCGCGCGGGGTAGGCGAAGTGCACGTCGCGGAACTGCACGCTCGCGGCCTGCGTGGGGGATGTAGGCGACGGCGCGGGCTTCTCACCGGCCGCTTCGACGTCCTTGTCCCCAGCTGGTGCGGTGTCCGTGACGCGGCCCTTCATCCCGTCCGAGCCGATCTCGATGAGCCCGAGGATCCTCGCCGCTGCCGCCCTGGCGCTGGACAGCTCCGGCGCGAGCGCGAACATCTGGCTGAAGAGCAGGGCGCTGACCAGCAGGGAGAAGACGACGATGAGGAATTGGGTCTGGGTATAGTTGCCCGCGATGATCTGCTTGGCGCCCCACCAGTACGCGAGGGCGTTGACGCAGTTGCCCAGGAAATAAGTGATGGCTTGGCACAGACTGGCCTGCAGGGTGACCTTGAGTGTTTCCTGGCGGGGGCCCTTGAGGGATCGCCGGTAGTCGCTGAGGATCTCCTCTTCTAGTGACAGGGAGGCGACCGTCTTGATGTTTGTGATTGCCTCGGTGCCGATGTCGACAGACTTGGTGTAGGCCGTCTCGTGTTTCTCCTCGAATTTCCCGAGGACGTGGAGCTCCATCATGCCTGCACCGAGCAGAAGTGGCACCAGGGACAGACACACCAAGGCTATCTTCCAGGCGATGATGTGCGTGAGTATAATGGCAGCAACGAGGTTGACGGTGATCGAGATCATCGTGCCCAGCACCGAGCCGCTCAGTCCAGCCAGAGCATTCCCGTCGCGGGTGATGTACGAGAGGAGCAGCGCCGGCGTGCGGCCGTTGGACTGGTGCCACTGCAGGTCCTGCTCGAAGAGGGAGCGGAACGACAGCACGCGCACCGAGTAGACGATGTGCTCCGAGACCCAGCCGAAGCCGGACCAGCTCATGACGTTGGCGAAGAACTCGATGATGGCCAGGACGAAGAACATTAGGCCGAAGAAGTCGCCCGCGTCCCGGATGCTGGACGCGCTTTTACACACGTTCAGGCTGCCGACCGTGTTGCCGAAGATGACGGCCTCGCCCGAGAAGGCGCCGCCGACGATGAAGGACCCGAGGAGCGCGACGAGGAGGACCAGGAGGTGCGGCCGGAGCGCTGGGGCGTAGCCCTTGCACAGTGCCCATAGGGACTTTGACGGGGTCTCCGGCTCGTCCTCTTCCCCTTCGGTGGGGGACTCAGGGGTTGCTTTCTCCTTGGACATTTCGTCGTCGTTGCCTGCTGGGGTGTCGTTCTCGATGAGTGTCTCGGTCAGAGAGACGTGATCGTCTTTACCATTGGGCGTTTCACTTCCAGCTGCAACATTCTTGGCGGATGATGCGTCCAGGGTCTGCATACCGACCAGCTCGGCGTACGTGCCCTTCTTGGCCATGAGTTCTGAGTGGTTTCCCTCCTCCACGACATGTCCCTTGTGCATGACGATGATGTTATCCGCGTTAGTGATGGTCGACAGCCGGTGTGCTATTGTCAGCACCGTCCTTCCACTGGCGATGTTGTTGATGGCTTTCATGATACGCTGCTCGCTTCGCGAGTCGAGTGCTGCGGTGGCCTCGTCCAATATGAGAATGGCGGGCTCCTTCACGAGAGCCCTCGCTAGCGCCACTCGCTGTTTCTGGCCTCCGCTGACCAGTCGCCCCATCGAACCGACGAGGGTGGCGTAGCCATACTGCAGGCCTTCAATGAACGAGCTTGCGTCTGCGAGCGCAGCGGCGTGTCTGACCAGGTCAACGATCTCGACGACTTCCGCACCCCGTTTCTCCGCCGCAGCGATTAAATCATGACCATCTCTCGCTTCAGTCGCAACATCTGAGAGAGCAGAGCTCATGAGCGCCCCCTTGAGGTGTGCGTGCTTTGGGTTGCTCGAATTGATCAGGCCGTGTGCGATGTTCTCGAGGATGGTCCGGTCAAGAAGGGATGGCTCCTGTTGCACCAGACTAACGAAACTTCTGAGATCTCGGGTATTGATATCGCGCAGGTTCTGGTTGTCAAACAGAATTTGTCCCTCATCGGGGTCGTATAGCCTCATCGCCAAGCCTGCAATCGTCGACTTCCCGCTCCCGGAGAGACCGATGATCGCCGTGTGTTTCTTGGCCGGGATGCGGATGCTGACGTGGTCAAGCACAGTGACCTCTGGCCTGGAGGGATACGCAAAGGAGACGTCGCGGAGCTCGAAGCTACCCTCGTCTTGCTTGAGACGTGTCCCGGCATCTGTCGTCCCATCAAACGAGGGCTCGCGGTCAATATCGTCGCGAAGCTTTTCATAAGAGGCGACCGCAGCCGTGAACAAGTGAATGAACGGAGCGACCTGGCTGAGAAGCAGTGTAGCTAAAGGCGTGTTAGCAAAAGCTCAAGAGTCGGCAGATTGAAAACAAGCAGGAATCCACTCACCTTCAACAAGGATGAAGATCACGGTGAAGGTCGCTCCGACGGTGGTACCGCCTGTCCCATCGCTCACCGAGTCCGCAATGCGCTGAGCACCCTGCCAGAAAGCAAGACCATTGGCCGAGTAGGCCACGAAATAAAGAACCCCAGACTGGATGCCAACGGCAGTGGCCTTCTTCAAGCCCTCACGCTCCGAGGACTTGAGTGCGCTGGAGAATTTCGCCTCCAGCCTCTTGTTCGCACCAAAGGCCTGGACCACGACCGTGTTGGAGAGCGCCTCAGACGCGATCGACGACGCGGAGGCGGCATAGTCGGACATGAGACCGGAGTACTTCTCGATGTAGTGGCTCCCGACGAAAGACATGATGAAGTAGGCCGGGATGAGGGACAGCAGCATGGCCGCCAGCTCCCAGTTCTTGATGAAGGCCACGATGTAGGCGGTGACGAAGAATGAGAAGCTGGCGAGGCATATGCCGACCTTCTCGGACGTTCCCGAGCGGATGGTCGAGATGTCGCTGCTCAGGCGCGAGGCCACCTCGCCGGTGGGCAGCTTGTCGAAGTAGGAGGGCTCCTGGCGCAGGAGGTTCTGGAGGTACCTCTCCCGCAGCCTCTGCGCGAGGCGGGCGCCGGTCAAGCTCCAGCATAGCAGGTGGCCGTAGATGAGGACGAACTGGGCGATTGCGAGGTAGAAGATGAGCAGAATCTTGCTGTTTATGCTGCTCTGGTAGGCTGCATCGGACTCGGAGGACGACGCGTCGCTGGATTCGTCGCATGTGACATCGTTGAAGTCGTTGAGGAGCTCGCCAAAGACGACACCGATCAGGGGGAACGGGACGCCGGATGCAATTGCACAGATTATGCCTCCCAATAGCATGAGGATGTCGACCTTGGTCGGACTACCCGCAAGTAGCAGGCGCGGGAATCCTGCAATCGCTTTGACGAGGCCCATGTTGCAGCGGCACCATGCGAGGCTCGAGGGATGCCGTGGTGATCTGCCTTGGCGTAGACTTGGCTGGTGGTGCGGTCGAGCAGGCGATAGGTCGGTTGAGCAGCTGCCAAGTCGATGCAATGAGTGCCAAGTCGAGAAGTAGCGTTCACAGGGCTGGATTGGAAGGGTTCTAGCCCTCAGCAACAGCCGAGGAGGTGGTGGTGGTGGTGGAGCTGTCTTGGCCCGGAGAAACTGCCGCCGGATGCTCGATGAAGCCAACAAGTCCGCTGTTGCAATGGCTATTAAAGTTGATGCACCTTTCTGGCGTCTTTCCACGAGCCTTCCACGCAGTAGCGACTAAGACTTAGTAGAACAGAGTACCAAGACGAAGATAGAGTTCCTCTAGCTGGGAGCAAATGCACAAAGTTGAGCCTCTCCGCTGCCAACCCTAATGCGAGGTTCTCCCAGTCTGTCGGTAAAGGGCCCTCTGGCCACAGTGTTCCGCATGCCATCATGACACGAGACATCGCGACCATCCAGCGAAAGCGCAGTTGATCCGACGTCGGAAAGCTAATACAATACCGTACACGTAATGTAGACGCGAACAGAGACAGTGGAAATGGCCAGCCAAATGCAGGCAGAGGGGTGAGAGAGGGGGGTGGAGTGGGGGGTGGAGTGGTTGGTATGCAGCTATGCAGCTATGCACATAGGCAAGAAAGCAGTGTACACGGTGCCCCTGTTTCGACCTGCATGGGGCCCCTGTCTTCTGAACGGATCTGATAAGATTTCACACCACGCTAATTTACTCCACTTTGCTCCACATCCCTGCCCCTCCGCCCTGGATCGGCGCTTCTGAATTTTCCAACTCTCAGGGAGACGAGACTGCCCACGACTTGCCCACGACTGCCCACGCCAGCTGCCACGCTGCCTCCATCAAGTCGTGACCAACTCACAACTTGGATCCCACCCACTTCGGCGGCCGTTTTTCCGCAAACGCCCGGATTCCCTCGGCGAAGTTGGCACCGTTGACCAGGCGCGGGTACCACTGCTCCGCCAGCGCCGTCACAGCCTCCTCGACGTTGCCCGTCTCCCACGCCATCCGGATGCCCAACCTGCCAACAATCACCGCGTCAGGGCTGTTGGCGCATATCTCCGCCGCGAGCCTCAACGCCGCGGCCACCACGTTGTCGTCGTCGTCGTTGTCGTCGTCATCGTTTACGACCTGCGAGACGAGCCCCCACGCGTGGAGGGTGGCCGCGCCGACCTTCCTCCCCGTCAGGGCCAGCTCCATCGTGCGCTGCAGGCCGATGGTGGAGGCAAGGCGAGGCAGGCTGCCCGCCACGGGCACGATGCCGCGCTTCACCTCGGACAGGGCGAACACGGCCGACGACGCTGCGATTACGAGATCGCAATTCGCCGCCATCTCGAACCCCCCACCCATGCAGATGCCGTTCACCGCTGCGATGATCGGCTTCTTGCCCCCCCGCCGGGGCAGCCCCGCCAGCCCCGGCGCACCCATGTCGTTGACTACTCCGTTCCTGTTCATCTCGTTCCATTCTGTGTTGTTGGGTGTGCGTCCCCTTGTCAGCACGCTTGTCCCAGAGAGGCGGCACTCGTCCGAAGTACGCACCGTGTAGATCGGCCCCCGTGCAGAAGGCCCTTCCCTCCCCCGTGATCACCCCCACCAACAGGCTCTCATCCTCGTCAAATGCCTCCCAGACCTCCGCTATCTCCCGGCTCGTGGCTTTGTCGACGCAG
This sequence comes from Diaporthe aspalathi, assembly GCA_001447215.1. NCBI lineage: Eukaryota > Fungi > Ascomycota > Sordariomycetes > Diaporthales > Diaporthaceae > Diaporthe > Diaporthe aspalathi. The sequence goes on from LJJS01001552.1 coordinate 47,447, forward strand.
TTGAGCTTGTCCGTCCTGGTTAGTGTCACCTGAACCACCTTCTCCTGGGGGAAGGTAACACGAAAATGCTTGAAGTTTAACGGCCGAGACCGCGAGGAGACGGTTTGGCGAGCCTTGTCCGAGGCTTGGTGTGGGCCGGTTGAAGGATTTGCCGACCGGTTCTTGCTGCTGGCCCCCATGTTGGCTTCGTGTCTTGTACTGACTCTGTTGCGTCCCGCTCGCTCGGCCTTCGAGACCTGGGTGGTTCCAGCCTGCTTTATTTGTACAATCTCGGGCCACTTGCAAGGACTCCGATCTAGATTAGCGACGGCATGGCCACCGAGTCGCTGATTGCCGAGGTACTATGTGCTGACTCTCTTCCAGCTAGGCGATCTGCATACTTGCCCTTGCGACCAAAATCCTCGGCATTCCGACGTGACGCCGCAGGACCGGGCTTGTCACGGTCTTGTCACAGTCTCACCTGGGAGGATCTGATAAGGACCTACCCTGAGCTTTTATCCCAGGCCCCACATTCCGATCTAATCCTCAGCGTACAGCTGTGACTAGCAGCTCGAACCACGCGATTATCTCGTGCCAACACTGGTCTGTGGTTCTCGTTTTCCTAGCCCAATCCGGGCAAACCCTACTGCGAAGGAGGCTGTCGTCATATAGTCCAGAAATACAATCTTTCTCTTCCCCCAACGTATCGCCAATTTGTGAGTATCACAACTGAGTCTTTCGGCCAATAAAGAAGACCTTGACTCCGAGATGGGATCTATCGCCCGACCCAAGGGTGAATACCCGCCCGTGAAGCTCCCTTACCCATTCCTCACCACATACCGAGTTCGAAAAGTGTCGGAGAAATCACAAAGGCTCATCCTTACGCTGCAAGACCAACCAGCCAAGGGTAGAGCTCTGCCACAGCCATTACACTCAGACAAACTCTCGTGGGTCGACCTCACGTTTCCGGCCGAGAACGAACGCCCACCCGTATCAGATAATAGCCCCTGGGCGCGCGCGCGACGATCCCCCTCGACAGACTTCCAATGGGACGGGGATACAGCACCATCACTGGCTCAGATCTGGAACGTGATCCACGCCATCTACCTCTGCCACCCAGCCAACGAACATTTCAGGCTTACTCTGGCCGGCGAGGGCGCCAATACCGCCAAAGATGAGCTCCTCGCGACGGGACTGGCTGTTCACCACCCACAGCAACGACCGGCGCCGTACAACACAGCTACGTATCCAGCAGATGGAGAGCTCCTGATCCTCCGGAGTTCGTTCTGGCAAGGCGCAGCCTCCCCGACGGGCCCGCGCCCCATCTGGGTGGTGGGAGAGAACACGGACAGGAACCTGCGGACGCCGTTGTCCCAGTACCCTCTCCTGCCCGAGAACTTCCAGATCACCAACCGGTTCCCCGACGAGCCGGTCTACACGCGCCACCCGATCCGCCGCCCGAAGCCGTACCCCGGCTCGATCGCGTACAGCCGCTACATAGTGGAGTGCGACATGCACTTCTCGCTCGAGGTGGTCGACTGGCAGAACGACGAGCACCTGAGGCTGTTCAACACGTGGCAGAACGACCCCCGCGTGGCCAAGGGGTGGAACGAGACGGGGACGCTGGACCAGCACCGGGAATATCTGCGCAGGCTGCACTTCGACCCCCATGTCCTGTGCCTGTTCGGCCGCTTCGACGACACCCGGTTCGCCTACTACGAGCTCTACTGGGCCAAGGTAAGCCCCCACATACACTCTACCTACATCTTACTTATCCTACCTCCGTAAACCCCATAACTCACACAAGGGGACCCTCCCCCCCCAACAGGAGGACCACTTCGGCGCCCACTACGACGCCGGGCACTACGACCGCGGCCGCCACTCCCTGGTGGGCGACGCGTCGTTCCGGGGCGCGGTGCGCGTCAACGCGTGGTACTCGAGCTGCATCCACTACTGCTTCCTGGACGACCCGCGCACGGCCAGCGTGGTGGGCGAGCCCAAGGCCGCGGGGCCGACCATCCTGTCGTACGAGAACTCGCAGGGGCTCGCCATCGCAAAGTACGTCGACTTCGGGCACAAGCGCTCCGTCCACTCCGCCGCCAGCCGCGAGAAGTGGTTCCAGCTGTGCCCGCTCTTCTGGGACGGCCGCGAGAGGCCGCTCGAGTCGGCGGACCGAGCGGCGTGGAACGCGAAGCTTTGATCTTTTTGGTCTTGACCACCCGCCTCCCCCCCCCGCTCCGGTTCGTCGATCGGTGATGATCGTCGTCGCTCTTGTTTTTGGGTGGGCTTGTAAATGGATGATGAATACGGGGGGGATGTCACACATATGGGGACCCTCTATTGCCTCACCCTGTCACTGTACATAGACCTTGAGACGGGGTTATCGTTCTCGTCCGTCCACGACGTGCCTGACGAACGCACTGCGCAAATGTCTGATTGCCTTTTGGCGGCTACGTCGGCGTCCTCGCGGAAGAGTACGGACATAGCGAAATAGGGACTGTCCCTGAAACTACCCAAACCAATCAGAAGCCCATCAGGCTCACAGTTCGCCGTTTCATCTCTTTGATTTATCACGAGTCGTAGTAGTTGTGATCCCCACGGGCGTACCTGCTTGGCAAAAGCTTGTATCTATTGTGCGTTGACAGCGGTGATCCCCAACGGTTTCCTGCCGGAACGTGCGGTCACTACGGAGTACAGCATCACCATCTCCCCTCCTCCTCGAGACACACACACACACACACACACACGATCCGCGTCCCAAGCATGGTGCGCGTGTATTCTCACAACGCTGCTGTGCCATCATATGGGCGCGTGGAGGGGCTCGAGCAATGCAGTACTCGTGTGTTGTGCAAAACCTGTGCGTTATATGCCTCCTAATCCAGCCCAAAGGAGAATAAACATCCGCCTCTGGATGGGAGGGAGATGGGACGGCAACGGGGGGGGGTGTGGTCCGAGACATCTCAACTGAGAAAGCCGAGGCAGTCGGTCGGTCCATTCGTGTTCCCAGCAGAACACGACCTTGAATCGTACAGTACCTAGGTAGTGTAGATGTGCGTGGCAGATGGTTTCCGCCGGGGGTATGATCGGTTTGTCAGGATGTGTGGAAACCATGACAAAAAAGAATAGCTGGCCCGGTTCCGCCATAGATGATCTGATTAGATTAAACTGGACCCCCCATTCGTTTTTTTCATGGCCCCCCACCATCCGGCCGGTGTACACCAGGGCACCCTGCATATCATGTCACACCGTGCGACTCATTCTGACTGCCAAAAACAGGATGACCCATCTCGGCGGATCTGATAAGATTATGCACATAAAGAGTCGTGGGAGTCCACCGGCCCATCGTACCCCTGCAGGGTCCACACTGTCCGCCGATGCCACCAATATTTCTCTTTTCTTGCGTCCGTGGACTCCGCAACCTGCAGTAGTGTGCGTTCCAGGGGACCGTGATTTTCTGCTAAAAGTCCTTGGGAAATTTTGCTACTCGGCATGCCTTCCCCTCTTGGCACCGTGTGCCTCGTGCACGTTCCAACGTCCCATCAAAAAAACATGTTGAAGTGAAACCAGAAATGGCCTCACTGAGAGGTAGGCTTCGACACTGACGACAACGTCTCGCCACATGATTATCTAAAAATTGTTGTCCCATAGTAATGGACTATTCAGTCATTGTGAACTCGCTTGAGAGGAAAGCGAGGTAGGTAGCGTAGTGCTCAAGTGTAGAGCGAGTCCGGCCGAATTCGGAGGGAAGACTATGTACCAGCCAAAGACTCACCAGAAGCACTAGACTTGGAATCCCCGGGGACATACGTACGCCTGACCCAGCTCACTGGATTCGCCAAGTCTTTCCCTTCCAGATCGAGACCCTCGCCTAGAGGGTACTTGTTCTTTTCTGCCAAGCATCAGACAACCACACCCCAATGCTTCTCTGGCTTAATTGTTCACTCAAGAAGCGCGTGCTCCCGCCAAGTCCCCTCGCCAAGTCGTCTATCTGCCAGTCTTGAGTCGCATTCTTGGCCAGAGAAACTGTCCACTCAGACGACGAATTCGGATCGAATATTCCGGTACGGTATGAGTGCCGAAGACGTCAACAAGATGGCCAAGGCCACCGACACTCCAGCCTCGCGCGACGACTCGGACGAATCACAGCCGGAGCGCCCCGTGGTCATCGAAGGCGACGACCAGAGAGGTCTCCAGAATGTCGAGGCCGTCACGTTGAGCTGGACAAAGACCTCGCTCATCCTGGTCTTCCTGAAGTGAGTCCGCGCCTCAGCTGGGCTCCGGCATCATGGCCCTCGTGGTATAGGAAGCGAATAGAAGGGGGGTAGTTAACTTCTTGGCACACACAGCATATGGTTCCTCTACTTTGTGAATGCGATGCAGTCGTCCATACTGTCCAACCTGCTCCCGTACGCCACCAGTGACTGGTCGCAGCACTCGCTGCTCAATGTCATCTACGTCGTCGCAAGCGCCATGTCGGCGGCCATCTACGTCCCTCTGTCCAAGATCCTTGACGTCTGGGGCCGTGCCGAGGGGTTCGCGGTCATGACCACGTTCGCCACCATCGGCATGATCATGATGGCGGCGAGCCACAACCTCCCGACGTTCTGTGCTGCATATGTAAGGGAAAATTTCACGTCGGGGTCGTACGGCTCCTTGTCTCAATAATGTCCGATGCATAATACGGTGCTGATACAAATATCATCTCAGGTCTTCTACACCATCGGGTTCGGCGGAATGACGTTCTGTGTGGACGTCCTCACAGCCGATATCTCGCAGCTGAAGAACCGAGGTCTGGCCTATGCCTTCACCTCGTCCCCTTACATCATCACGGCCTTCGCTGGGTCCAAGGCATCCGAGGGATTCTACTACAACATCAGCTGGCGATGGGGGTTCGGCTGCTTCGCCATCATCTTCCCCATCGTGGCCGTTCCGTTGTTCGGGATCTTGAAGTTCAGCGTGCACAAGGCCAAGAAAATCGGCACCTATGTCCCCCGCAACAGCGGCCGCAATACATTCCAGAGCGTGTGGCATTATGTTGTCGAGTTTGATGGTGCGTCTCCCTCTCAAAGAACACTTACACACGAACACCATTTACTGACCATTACTCACTCCACCACCAGCCCTAGGAGTCCTCCTGTTCTCCACAGGCCTGGTGCTCTTCCTGCTCCCATTCGACATCTCCAGCTCCGCACCTAATGGCTGGGCCACCGGCTACATCATCGCCATGCTCGTGGTCGGCTTCGTGCTGCTCATCTCGTTCGCCCTGTACGAGAAGTTCCTGGCCCCACAGCCCCTGCTGAACTTCACCTTCCTGACCGACCGGACCGTCGTGGGCGCCTGCCTGCTGGACGCCACGTACCAGGTCGCCTACTACTGCTGGGACAACTACTTCACCTCGTACCTCCAGGTGGTCAACGACGTGACCCTCGCCGAGGCGGGGTACATCAACAACACCTTCAACGTGGTGTCGGGCGTCCTGCTCCTCCTGGTCGGCTACCTGATGCGCCGCACCGGCCGCTTCAAGTGGCTGCTGTACGTCGCCGTGCCGCTGTACATCCTGGCCCAGGGCCTCATGATCTACTTCCGCAGGCCCAACCAGAGCGTCGGCTACCAGGTTATGTGCCAGATCTTCATCTCCATCGGCGGGAGCGTCTTCATCATCGTCCAGCAGGTCGCCGTCCTCGCCGCCGTCGACCACCGCCACGTCGCCGCCGCGCTGGCCCTGCTCAGCGTCGTCGGCACCATCGGCGGCGCCATCGGTGCCACGGTCTCGGGCGCGATCTGGACAAACACGTTCCCCAACGCCCTCGAGATGTACCTCCCCGCCGACGCGATGGACAACTTCGCCGCCATCTACGAGGACCTCGACACCCAGCTCAGCTACCCCGTGGGCAGCCCCACCCGCCTGGCGATCCAGAGGGCGTACGGCTATGCGCAGACGAGGATGCTCGGCGCTGGCACGGGCGTGATGGCTCTGTGCTTCATCTGGACCTGGATGATCAGGAACATCAACTTGACCAAGGTTGCTCAAGTCAAGGGCACTGTATTCTAGGTTGATGCGTGTTGCGGAGTTTTCCTTGAGAGGGGACATCAGGAAGACGTGTTTCATCAGGCTTATCTAGTATATTATTTCTTGGGTAATGCTATCCATGCCGTGTGACGGCCCGGGATACGTGCATTTTTTTATTTTCTTTTTACAATGTTGACTCCAGGAGCCGTCCTCTTCTGGCGAAGAGGAGAGATAAGGGCAAATGCATATATAGAATGAGAAAATTACGATCCATTTTGCTATACAGCACGGAGTGTCAGGCCTTCTTCCTTGTCCGACGCTTGAGTAGTCGTACGCCATATGTGCAGCTGGTAGAAAGTGGGTATGTAGTAAACTTGCGCGACAAAGTTCCACCCCTCGATGAATATGTTTATTCACGCGCCGTTCACCATTCTCTGTTTGAATATTTGCGGCGGCACCAGCGGGTATTTTGTTCCATACTGCTGCCGCACTACGAATGCCACGAAGGTGCAAATGCCCGGCACCATCGGTAACTAGTATAACAGCCACCTAATCCCAGGGGTGGTCGTCCCCGGTCCAGGTGAGGCTAAGCATAAAGTGGACAGAACCGCAAAGGGTCAAGAAGCACCCGAATAAGTCAACCTTTGTGATCGTCTCCTTCCAGCTCCCAGATACCCTTCTGAGAGGCATTGCGAACACGACAGCAAGCGCACATAGCGCCGTGAGCGGCAGGTTCAGTCTGAAGGTCCATCTCCATCCAACAATGGATGATGTTGCCAGTGCACCTCCAATGAGTGGGCCCACTCCGTTTACGAGAGCAACAGCTACACCGAATATGCCTTGATACCTCGCTCTCTGACGAAGAGACACGACGTCCGAGACAATGACTTGCGCGACGGTCATCAAACCACCGCCGCCGACACCGGCAACTGCGCGGAAGACGCTCGATGAGTCAAATTGCAGCTTGGGAAAGAAAAGAAGCCAGCGAGCCGAGGGAAAAGATGAGCTGGGGGGCAAGGAGCACATATTTCCTTGACCAGACATCGGAGAGACGCCCGTAGAGTAGCTGGAAAGATGTAGAGTGATGGAGTATCCACCTGCAATCCACGATGCTTGTGTTCCGGCTTGTATAACTTCCTACAGAAGCAATGGTCGGATGGAACTCTGAAAGTGCTGCAGGTAGACGATGGAAACGTCCATTGCGTTTTCATGGCCCAGGTGCCTGCGACCAGCCATATAAATATCTGAATGAGTACTTCGAGAAGCTTGGAGAGGGCACATTTCACCCCGTCATCAACGAAAATCTGCCAGAACTTGATACCTCCAGATATGACGAGGCTTGAGAAGTGGAGGGAAAAACATTCCGCAACCATTTATGTTCGGCTGGCCTCGACAAAGCTTTCACCGCGAGATCCATTCTTTTCCCCAAACATGTGATCTTGGACCCTCGGGCAGAGGACGCTTTCGACGATGACCACCTCCCGGTGTCAATACCCAGGCGTGTGGATACGGAGAGCCCGCGCGGTACAATAACAAAATCTACAATACAAGGGCCGTTCTAATAGCCGAAGAGAGTGATAGCAACAAATCTGCCCGTCTCGACATCTCCCTCCCTCTCACCCGTATTTCCACGACGACTCCGTCACAGATTTGCCCTCGGTGCGCGCCAGTGCTCCCCCTCCTCGACGTCGACAACAGCATTGTCCATCTTCACGGCGACATGCCACCTCCCCAGCCCGGGCCAGAAGTTCTCGTACAGGCCCGCCAGCCTCCCATCCTCGTCCCTCTGGCTGAGGTCCATCCAGCCGACGTGCGCCCGGGAGGCGGACTGATACAGCTCGCACCTACACCACTCCTCCGTGCCGACGGCCTCGGGCTGCGGGCCTTGCGGCAGCGGCGGCTGGGCGAGGGCCGTGTTCACGCCCAGGTATTCGAACCACTTGGTCGACAGCGGGAAGGAGGGTAGCAGGGGCACCGTCTTGAAGGTGGCCCGGAACAGCGGGGCGGTGCTGGGTGATGCCTCGTTGGGGTCCCCGCTGGTGTCGTGCGGGAAGACCTTGAACTGTTTTGCCCCGCTGGGGAGGTCCTTCCACTCAAAGCGGGCTAAGTGCTTGGGGATATTCCAGTCTTTTGTGCGAGCCTGGTTAGCCGTCTGACATGAACCCACGGGAAGGCGAAAGAGCCTCAACCGCCTTACTGAGTCTGCCGTTGTACATGGTGTCCTTCTGCGAAACGTAGATTCTTGTCACCCTGGGGCCCTTCTTCTCTACCCACCTCCCCTTCTTGTCTTGCATCTGGTACGTGTACGCGCCAGGGATGATGATCAGCTCGTCGTAGGTGCCAACGGGTGTGTCCGAGTAGCGAAGGAGCATGAAGCTGCCCACGCCCCCTGCGAAGCGGCTGCCGCCCGGCGAGGCGAAGGACGACTCCCTCTCGAGTGGCGAGTATGCAATGGTATCTATCTCGGAAGCTGTTTTGCCTTTCGGGCTTGAGAAGAAGAAGGCTGCATAGACGTCGGCGGTACACTTCCACGGTGCAGGAGCCTTCTTGAAGCCGACTGCATCCATGTTTACGGGGGCTGGGGCTCGGTTCGGCGAGGAACAAATGGTGACTGACGAGTCCCGAGGGTTGAAGATTGACAGTCCTGCTGCGGAATGTCACACAAATTAGGTTCGGTAAGGACCTCGGATGGTTGATGAATGCCCCCAAAACATTGGAGCGTGGTTCCCGGGGTGGGGAAGTGATCAATGCTGTACCTCGGGTGCCAGCACAAGACGACTGAAGATCGTTAGTTAGCGTCTGTTCCGTCTGCTGTACGGAGCGGTGGTCCCTACTCCTCTAGTACCACCTTCTAAGTTGTTTGTTTTTGCATTTACTACTTTGGCTCTTAACAAAGTCGTAGTCTACACATCACGCACGCATAGTCCACTCCAACTAATTGAGAATTGGAATTTGATCATGGAGGTAAAAGGTTTCCCGTCCCCCAGAATCCAAGTTGGTAGCTGACTGCACCCAGCCTCTGCCGTGGTAGGCACCAAGTGGCCACCACATGACGTGGCCATAAAGACTTGATGCCACATTTTTTTCAGTGGGTCTGCATCGATATGAGTTTGGTCTTTATAGTCGGAGAAGGCACTTTTGTGTCGTTTCTATTTGACTTTACTCATTTCGGCTGTTGTCTTGGACGGAAACAGACACGTCGGAATTTCCCTTTGTTCTGTTAACACACCCGGAACTTGATGAAGCACCTGGGCGGTGGGCGCCAAAAGTTAGCAATACACCTCAGTGACGCGTCCTTCACACCTAACTGTCCGAAAAGACGATTGAAACAGCCTCGGTCACCGGAGCCACAGCAGCGCAATCGAGTTCAACATGGCGGTTCCTGTGCTCTACCCGGCGAAGACGCCGCAGTTCATAGACGAGCAGAATATACCTGGCTTCATGCACGAAAAGTACAGGCGACACGGGGATGCCACTTTTGACTTGAGCACGGCGGAGTATCGGAATATGTTTGAAAATCGACAACAGCCCATGCCGAACCTCGGCGTCTTCCAGGTCGCTCCTGCGCGAGGCTCTGCTCTTGCCAGGAGGATGCTCGCCAGGTCGATCGAGAATCGAGGTCCCTCACGCACAGTACCGTATTATCTACGACTACGCCACACGCTGAGGCAACCGAGCGTGGCCGCCATGAGCCGGGCTGAGGCGGAAATAAATAATGCGTCAGTACTATCCTTCTCTTGCTACAGATCTAGGATCTTTTGTCCCCCCGATGTGTCCCATATGCATCATTGGAGGACCTCAAGCAGATGATTAACGTGCACCAAGACCTACCCTATTGCAACTATGGAACGTCAACTTGTCCTTAGTGAGACAGCTGAGCTGGGTGAGTTGTCCAGGCGCCAATGGGCATCCGCTCTCTACGTAATTTGTCACGCTGGCGGAGCATATTTGGAGAACAGGTTCTTCCTCCGGAACAACCGACGAGGAGCACCGGGGTTTGTGCCAACATGTATTCTGACCACGTGCAAAGGATTCCGTAGGTACCTCGACGCTTTGGCACTACAGCAATCCTCAGGGCGGCAATGGAAACCTCGTCTGCACGATTGGTCTCAACGGGGCCAATCTGGGCTGGACGCTCGCCGCCATTCACCATGGGGTAGGCTCATACCCTGTTTTCATTGCAACCCCGTCGCTCTCTCTCCAGCCTAGCCAGCGACTGCTTGAAGAAATCTAAACGAGAGAATTAGAAGGGAAAAAAGGAAGTCATAATTAATGATTTGTCTCTCTCCCTCTCTGGGAAATAGCTTCTTACGCGTGCCCCGCACATACTCCATCTAGCCTCAATTGCTCGCGAGGCAGGGCCATTTGCAGGACAGGCGTTGACTGATGCCAATAACCTCACTAACGGCGCTGATCTTATCTGGTCAAAATACGCAAGACACGGTACAGTGCGGGACTGGTGAGTGACTTCCGGAAAGCCAGCCCCGACTAGGGGAATGAAACATGGACGGTCTTCACGTCGTAGGTTGGTGTACCGCATCGGTACATACAACCTGACATGTGCGCTGACTCGCATAGAAAGCAAATTGACAAAGTAGCAGGATTGCTAGGGTGGCGAGCTTGGGTGAAACCTTTCCAAGGTCGGTTCTTTGGCGTATTCTCGACTGCCGTGAGTAGATCTCAACACGAGCATTGAATGCAACTGGTCATGATCACCTCTTGCGGTGCCTTCCATTGTTGCCCAAGTAGCATCAAGTCGAGACCCAAGCCGCAAAGTCCAGCTAACATTCAATGGTAGTTGCCGACGCCTGCATCGCTATGGCTTGGCCGCCCTGGAACCAACCCAACCCAAGACCTGCGATGTACGGCCCGGACCTAGTCGAAGCCATACCGGCAGCCGTTCCTCCAGGAACCTTTAGAAACTTCTTCCACAAAAATCTGGACCCCAGAACTGGTGAATATACGCTTCAGCTCGTGATCCACTCACAATGACAGTGTGCTGATAGCATTTCAGTGCACATCGAAGAATACGATAATGCTAGTCATAGCTTTATACCTCGACTCCAGGTATCTACACCTTCCTCCCACTTCAAGCTGTTCCCCGAGCATTATTGCGGACGCTAATCTCCGCACTCCGTTATCCTAGGTTGGGGGCCTACATGACTGTGTCAATCCTGCTATGTGGAATATGTGGAATTTCAATGTGCCCCAGCCGAACCTCGGCCCCCTTGATCATTTGTAAGCCAGACATATTTTGGAAAATGATATGCGTCCCAGTCAGGCCTTTGTTCACAATTCCTGTGATAAAGGCTCACCAGTTATCACCCATCAAGAGCCAAAGCTAAGCGATACAGGGCATGGTTCTGGAATGCACGAGAGGAAGGGAGAGACGGCTGGTTCGTCCCAGAGCAGTTCTCACGCGAGTGGGACTACGTCGACTACGAGCCCTTCTCCGAGGGCCTGACGAACCGCGCCACGGGCGCGGGGGCCGCAGGCTCGTTCAGCGAGAAGAGCAACATCTACAAAATCGCCATGGTGAGCGCCGGCCTGTCCCGAGAAAGACACCCAAAAGAACCCATGAGCATGTGCTGACGGTAACCTGAAGACAGTAATGTGCTGCATGCTACAACAGGAATCGGAAACACCCCCCAGGGCGACGCCTGTGCCATCATCTGGGGCCAACATGGGGAATCAAGGGTGGACGTATGCCGGCGAGATGACGAAGCGCGACCTGCATGGGACTTTTGGGCGGAATCTCTGCTGGCTGATCAGGGACTGCATGAAGCACCAGCCCGCCGACAGGCCAGATCTGCCGGCTCTGAAGACAGCGATCGCCGCGGGCATGGCTAGCAACCCCATGACGGATCTCGACAAGGCCTGGGTGCTTCGCACGATGCACTTCCCAAATAATCCTCCTCAACCGATCCCAGAACCTCCTACCCTATGGCCAGGGGCGATCATTGATCTTCCGTTCTGAGCTGTGCAGATTTCCACAATGAGACACAGTCAGATATAGAGTTCTGAAGTTCGACGAACGGAAGGAGTATTGGATACAGAGGAAGCAACGTTTGAACAGCGCCCAAATTCACGTCTTTGAGGGGCTCTGGGTCCGTCCTTGTACTGTGCCAATAGCATTTGATTATATTTGAACTTGTCCTATGGGCAACGGGAGGCAGCCGGAGGACTATCTCGCATACCAGTTCAGTTAATTTGTCGCGAATGAAACCACTGTACTTTGGAGCAAAGTTGCGCCACTACATGCATAATACACGTAGTGCTTATCAAGGTATATCATGATATAATTTATATCATGTACACTCACTATCACTAACGGTAATGTCTAGGTGTCAATATGCCGCTTCGTTTTTCCCAATCCTCACGATTCGGGGACGGATAATCCCGTGATTAACGTTAATCCTGCCCCAATATTATGACAGCCGCTCTCTGTGCCAGTGCGTACAGAAGCGGCATAGGATGTGATGTGATCTCGAACGGAAGGACTCCTGCGTCGACGACTCTGAGCTTCTTGGTCCCGTAAACCCTGTATCAGTTGTTTCATGTCAGTCCCAGCGTCTCGTCTTCCGCATGTGCCGTGTGATGGTTCTGGGGAATCCAGCATTAATTACGGCGCCACTCACCTCAGCTTAGAGTCCACAACGCCGCCGAGGTCCCTTGGCAGCATGGCTGTGCTACCGACCCAGTGGCTTGCGCCATAGGCGGTGCGCTGTAACCATTCCAGCCACTCCGAATCGGTCCCGCTGGGGAGAATCGGCGGGTCATAGTACGGGTCCGCTACGACGTCGCCAAAGGGCTCACTGGAGAAGAGGAGCTGAGAGCGCCGAGATACGGTGACTGCTACATCTCTATCGAAGGAGTCTGTGAGGAATCTGGGTGTGATTATGGGGTGTTCGAAGGGGTCAGACGAGTTGATGTGAATGTGCCCTCGTGAGAGGGGCATCAGCGGCCAGAAGATGGCGGAGAGCACAGTTGGATAGCTCTCGCCCACGAATTCGGCCACTGGAACTGTGTCTTGCTGTCAGTGTGGAGTCATATGAGTCCCCCTTTCAGCCGCTTTAACTTACAGTCATGACCTGTGATCAAGTCAATGGTTGTGTTGAGTATCGTCCTGGCACCTTGTACCGTGGCTGCTCCACCAGCAGCAACCAGGTCTCGCGCCCGAGCCTCGAGATTATCGGGGTCCAAAAGCTCAGTGTAGATATCGGTTTGCTCTGGGCAATGCTAGATCAGCACACCGACATATCACCACTCTTTGTCACCTGGAATTTGCAATTACCTTCGCCCCATACGTGCTGGACGTTAACCAAAGAGATTTCAGGTGCAAACAGAATCCGGCCGTCGATGAGAGACGTGTTATTCTGATATGCTTCTGCAACCAGCGCGGAGCTGCCTGTGCCTGGCTGGTCGACGAGGTTGGTACCCACCCCGGGGAGGTCCACAACCTGCCGAACACCAGCTGCTGCCAGTATCTGGGAGCTTCCTATGCCCGAACGCTCGAGCACGGGTGCCGTTGCCAGCGATCCCGCCGCAATTATGACCTCCCTGTTGGCGTGTACCAATTTCAGCCCGGGCTGACTCCCAGGGACATCAGCTCCAGGAATGGTCCCAAATGAGACGCTGTTGGCCGCTAAGTCGTCGCTGAAGAGGACTTTGTCCACTTTGTGGTTGGTTAGGACAGTAAGATCTTGCCGCTGCTGACCGCTGGCCCAGAGATACCCATCAGCTGCTGATGAGCGGCGGTTTTCACCTGTGTCGTAGTCGTGCCAAATCGTCCAGGATGAGGAGGCTGAAACCGTGCCGTCCAATGACCGGCTCGACAAGTCGTCACCGATAGTGAGCCCGGGAAAGGTCAAAGGGAGCGACTCCTTGTACAATTCCACTGCAAGTGGAATGCGCATCGGTACCTACATGAACCCGCTGTAGTCAGATCGTGTTATTTTCCACCCTGTCCGCCAGGGCGCTTACAGGGAATGAGACATTGATGGGGCCATTGTAGCCGTGAACGGCGGGATCAAGGCCGGCCCCCTGTGATCTCTGCACCGGGTCAGGTGGTATGTTCCTTTCTGCCGCTGTCATGTACGGCTCTAGCGAATCCCAGTTCCATCCCGGATTCCCCAATTCCTCGAGCTTGTCGACCTCCGTCCGTGTTGGCCGGAACCACATGAGGCCGTTGACTATTCACCAAGTTGTGAGCACATACAGTGGGTATATCGAACCAGGACGACGCCCACATACTGGAAGTTCCACCGCCGACGCAAGCACCACTGTCAATAGTCCACGGAAACAGACTCCCATCCTCCTCGTATGCAGGATACTGCCAGTTGCAATACGGGGCATGCTGCACTCGGTCTTCAGCATTGTAGATCAAGTGGTTCCACCTGGGATCGGGGCCCGCCTCGATGATAAGCGTGGAGAAGCCCTTCTCGCTCAGTTTGTTGCCCACGGTTACTCCCGTGAGGCCGGCGCCGACGATAACATAGTCGAAGGTCTTATTTGCAGCCACGGATGTGTCGTTGGTGACGGTCGTAGCACCCACACCAATAGTAAGCGCGGCGAGAAGCAATGTTCTCTTCATCTCGGGTCGGGAGGAAACGATTTGCACGGTAGAGCAATGTCTTTGATGCGGAGAAAAAATGCACTTTGCATGTCAGCACTGGCTCTTGTATCTCACCTCGTGGGCTTGCTCCGCTAACACGTTTTGGGTATACCCTGCCCGAATCGTCAGCCGCCTCCGAGGACCTCGGGACCACGCTGCGGCAATACTACCCAGCATAGGAGAGGGGTTGCAGCGTGTAATTTTAAATAAAGCTGAATGAATCCCTGTATTCTTAAAAAACATAATATAAGAGGGGAATCCTAATAACCCTATGAAAGCTAAACACACATACATGAAAGCCTCCTTCTCATAAGCTTTTCCTTGTCTCTAAATCAGGATGACCTTAAGCAATTAAAAGTAGATACTGGTTTACCCATCGTTAGCGCGGCGAGAAGCAATGCTCTCTTCATCTCAGGAGCAAGCTTCTACAGCGTCGTTGTAGTTGAGAACAGACTGTGTCAGATCTGGAAGGCGGAAGAAGTCGCCAATACTCCACAGGAGTGCGCAAATTTCTAGGAACGACTTGCTCGGGCTGGTCTCTTTGGCATGCTCGGCGTCAATCCCTGGATATGCAACATTGTTATTACAATTATTAGAACATCCTGTGTCTGCGAAAGAGCTGGAATCAATGGGAACGAGCCAGCCGTCCTTACTGAATCCTCACTTGAGCAAATGTAGTGGGGTAACCAAGAAACTTCGAATGAATTGAAGTCTCGAATTGTAATCATTGATTCAGCAACCTCGTGCAGCAGGGAACGCGAGCAAACCATTAGTGTCAAGATTTAGAATGATCAACGTTTGAAGGGCTGCCTTTATCCATCATACCTTGAAGCCACTTGTGGGTGAGAATGAGCGTGCGAAATAGGGGCATCGGTTCAGAAAGACTTTATGTGTCGCCCAAGTTTGGCGTTCGCAGGACGCGGTGCAGTTGGCGAAGAGCCCCGTCTCAAGAATCCTGATAACAGGATCTAGTTGTTTCGTTAGTAGGAGTCCAGATAGGATTTGAACTTCATATCATTGTTAGATCTGGAGGCCGAAACAATGGAGCTACGTGGATACCGATGGGGTTGCTCAATCTTCTCGATTCCACTACAACTAGTACCACTGTTTAGAAAGGCGGGTTTCCATGAAATTCATATTAGGCGGCTGATAATAGTTTGAAAACCAGCAATCTCGGGTATGCAGGAATCATTTTGAGAATCGAGTGTGCGATGTTGCGATGCTGCCGCCTGATGTTTATGTCTCCCTTAATTCGTCATTTCAGACGGGGAGCCTTGACTAGATCGTGACACCCGCATCTAGATAGCGATAGTAGTATAATTGTCAAACTTAGTCTTCACAATTCCTACAACCTGTACTTCCTTCAGTTCATTGCTAAACTTCCACAGATGCTAGCAGCTGGATTGTATTTTCCACTCAACATACGGAAGCTTTTCGACTACAAACGTCGTATCCGTCAACAGCTGGCGGGTTGCGCTCACGGCGCTACTGACCTGCTTCCACTGTATCCAATGCTCCTGTACTTTACGTAACCTGTGCAGATATCAAGACGGTCTGGACTGGAGAGGGCGGCACACGGGTCAGGATGGAAATGCTGAAAAGACTACATAGGCACTGCTGGGTTCGAAGGATTCTCTCTATCTCACCTCCTCGGTCATAAAAGCGGTGTTCATCTACTCGCAGGCACTTCGTTTGAGTGACTCAGAATGTGGCAGCCCCCAAGCAGGTGTCGCACGTGACTGCCCGAGTTGCTTCTCTAGGTATTATGCCTGCACGGGCCCGGCCCCAACCTCCACCACTCTTTAGTTGGTTTTGTTTTTAATCCGGACACATCGCTCTCTTTTTTTAAAAAAAAATCAAAATGCAAGCGATCCCTTTATACAGTTATAAACGCTTAAAGAGCCAGTATTTAATAATAAACATAATATCTATAACGTGGTTTACCAGTGAGTGGCCAGTATCAGTGAGTGGCCA